>OX328132.1:59303834-59571672 GCA_946811695.1 Gonocerus acuteangulatus
ATACAAACTGTAAGTTTCTTGTCTCAATGTTATTTCATATGTATGGAATTTCTTTTCAGGAAAAGTGTAAATATATGCTATAGACAGGCGAATGGTATGAAAGATGTCAATATGTTCACTATACCTGCATCATTTTTACAGAAGTCTGTGAGTACGGTATTAAATTTATTAAATAAGAGTTGTTTTGTTGGTAAGAAGCTCCTGTTCTGTATAAACTGGATTAAAACGTTTCAATTTTATAAACACACATGCACAAAATTGTTACATGCACAGGGTTTTGCATGAAGTATTGCATAAAAGTTTTCTCTTAACACTATACAATTTCAAAAAATTGTGAATTATTCACTTTCTCTTGTTTATAATGATTTTCTAATGAGTGAATAAAATTTGTTACTTGAATGAAAAATGTTTCGTGAATTTCTTTCAACTGAATATTTTGATAATCTCTGTAATAACTTTTCAATCATGTTATTTTTTTCCTCTGTCGTAAATTAATTGAAGTAATATTTTGGGGGAAAGTCGTTCTGGCTTGTTTCTTTTTTTCCTTACGTTTTCAAAGAAATTGTAATGTTATGTTGAGTACATACATATGTACTCACTTTTCTAATATTGCTGCTTACTTTAATTGTAGTTAAGCAATTACATTTTACATAAGATGTTAGCCCTCTATAACCAATTGAAAAGTAAAAGCTTCCAATTTCATAGTTTTTCACGAAAGTCTAACAATAAATCACATTCCCTAAAAATGTAATTAGAAAATATATTCGAAGTATTATACACAAAAACTAATATAAATGAATAAAAACAGAAATATTGTCTGAAGAATCAATGAGATACACACAAATCTATTATGCACAAATTGCTTCATAAATGAAATTAATATTACTGTTTTATGTCCTTGCTTTGTATCCTATCTCATGTAGTAATATTTCTTGGTGACACTTTAAAGAAAATACTCTATAAACAACACTGTATTAAATAAAATATTTTCTACTAATACATGAATATTTTCTACTAGTACATCATTAGCTAAACAAAGAATAAAATAATAACACTGGTGTATTATAACTAACATATAGTAAACTATACTTCTTGAATTATGTATACCCTAGTAATTTATTTTTAACACACATTACATTTAATACCTGTTACAAATTTTAATTGTTATAAACAAACTCATGTGCACACACAGGAACAAAGGAAAACATTGTTTATTCCTTTTCCAAAAAACTTTATTTTCTTCTGCCCAACCGCTTTGAATTTTTTAGCTCCTTCTTGAGTGGATGTCTAGAATTTACAATGTTATTTTATCAGAACATGAGTCTATTCTCCACCAATACCACAATATTGGACAAATATTGATTTTTTTTTTTTTTTTTTATCAAATTATAAGAATATGTCAATTAATTAATGGAAACAACTATAAAATTGAGCTTAACTTAACTAAATTAAAAAAATAACAACAAAAAACAACTCATATCATGCAAGATGGAGCACATTTTACAAAAGAAAAGAATTAGTATTAAACGTATACATGGCAATACACACTATCAAACTCTCCTCCTAGATTCTGGCATATATCGTAAGCGGTGCGGTTTCTTAAACCACACCAGTGGTTAAGGAAATCGCATGGCTGGTGATATATGCCAGAATGTAGGAGGAAATGAAGTTACCCTGCGACAAAATTTAAGGTGTTTAGCAGACAGCCCAATATTGCCACAACTCTTTTATGATGTGATTCAAGGTCTATTAATTAAGCATGTCTGCTACTAACTCTTCGACCAATGAGATGACTCAATAGTGTTGACATCCCTATTTGGGTCAATCCTTATCAAGTGGCCCAAAGGTTACCAACAATTACATATGGACTCAGTAGTTCAAAACTATTTTTACATTTTTTTAGAGTCAACCGTTTGAAAATGGCGGCCATATTTGTTTTACCACGCATGCTGATTTTTGAGATTACAAGCTCTTACGGAAAACTCATTTTCTTAGGACTGATAAGTCATAGACAAATAAGTCAAATACCATTGTTTTTCTTACAATATGCTCTATCTTTTATGTATTTGTCACTATTTGAATATTTTGAAGTCCAATACCTGAAAACTGCCGTTGAAAATAACTGTTTTCATTTCTCAAAAGGACACATTTGAGGGTAATTTTTAAGCATAAGGGGATGTGTATCAAAGTTGATTTTTAGCATGATAATAAACCTAACTAATTAGCTTATATTAAAAGTATTCTTAACCCTGGTATTTGTTACCTTATTTTTTTTATAAATTTTTAAACTTCAAATTTTTGAGAACTTTAAGCTTTAATATCTCTGGTGAGGGACTTGATAAAAATCTAATTTTTTTATATGTTAAAACAAAAAACTACTGTAAAACTTCCAACCTGCATATTTGAGTACTTTTGTAGCTATGAACTTTTTAAAATGGTCCTTTTTGCGCTTATTTAGGAATGCGTAAACTTAAATAGTTCATTGAAATTTTATTATTAGTGAACTTTTTACTTTTAATAGCTCTTTTTAAGTTGTTATAAAACTTTTTATCCATGTCCAGTACAACACAAAATATTGTAGTTTTATTTATAATGAAAATCTAAGCCTACTCTTTTTAATTTTTTATTATTTTGTTTATTGAAAAAAAAAATGCTTAATCTGTTAAAGACAAACAAAAATGAATAGTATGATAAAGATGTTCAAGTCAATTCTAAATAACTCCCACTGCCAACAAGTTAGCAACTGTAGCTTTCATGTATTGACACAAAAAATGCCATTTCCTTTCCAGACCAAAGTCTCTTTCCCGATAACAGATGTTGTTAAATGATGTTGTACTGTGTTAGTGCAGTCGCTCAAAACTCACATGCTGTGGCTTTTAACTGAATCACCGCCTTTTAACGTTATGTTTAATGTTACGTTTTCAGGGAAATCTGCTAATATCACACATTCAGTATTTGTAAGATTTTGTTTAATGGTTGTAAAAGCTTTTAACAATAAAATTTCAATGAATTATTTAAGTTTACACATTGCTAAATAGGTGTAAAAAGGACCATTTTCAAAAATTCATAGTTACAAATGTACTCAAATATACAAGTTGAAAGTTTTACAGTAGTTTTATGTTACAACTAACTAACTAAAATTGACGTTCTTTAATAAATAAATCAAAATGTTTCATTTCATATTGGAAAGTAAGCAATATTTCTTCAAATTCAAAAATTAATATCTGGAAATTTGAATAAATGGTAATACTTTAAATTTATTTTATGCAATGAATCATTGCTGTGTGTGTTGAGGCATGAATATCCTGAACCTAGGTTTGTGGGATCGATTCCCACTAAGGTTGGTCGTTTTTCATTTAAAAATGGAACATCCCCTATCCTGCTAGAAAAAAGGATTGCACATAAAAAAAACGTCATCAAAGTCAAATAAAAATGTCGTGCAATACCTAATTAAGGTATCACTGTTAAAAAAAGAACAAAAAAAAAATATATGAGCTCAAAAGAAACCAATCAAATATTCCCTTGCATTTTACTTATTTATTTATATTTTTAGAATGTTCTCTATGCTTTCAATGTTAAACTTAGGCACATTTACCAAAAAAATACAAATGAAAATTTTGGGTTGGAAGAATTTAACTTTTAGGATAGCCAAATCTAATTTTATTGGTACATGTAAATAGTGAAGTCATGATGTGATGAAAAAACAATTTTTATGCAAATATTTTAAGAAGGCACGTACAGCAATAGTTCTTTAAAACAATTTCCCAAGCTTTGCCGTCTATAAATTTCATTGGACATTTTTAGGAAAAAAGACAAAATCTTAAGAGAAAAAAATTACTATACTATGTCATAAGATTACACAGCAAGGGGTCACATCGAGTAAAAGAAGCTCCTAATTAATAATCATCTCTTTCAAAGAAAATCAAATTACGAGATATTAATTCTAAACAAATACTACTGGAGTAAATTTGGATGTAAAATGTGAGTGAAAGTTTTGATTTTTAAGAACAAATATTTTTCAAATTCCAAAAAGGATCACAATGCTTCCAGTTCTGTTATTCGACTAGGAATTGATAAAAACTCCAATATGATTCTTAATTAAAACTTAACTAACTCTTTATTTAAAAATAGGAGTTCTCAATATACGCGAAACGTAAAACTTCACAATGCACTTTCACTACATTTATTTCCTCTCTCCCCTACATGTTTCATGCCCTTTTGGTCCTGTTTAAGGGAAGGTGTTATAAATACAAAAACTTCAGCCTCAAGTTGTGGAGACGAACCTTCCACAAGTAGGGGGATGTCGAAACACTAAGTAAATTTTTATTTTAAAGCATAATAATACATTTACTGTAATAAAATTTACTTTAATTTGTAAGATTTGTAATCCATATTTTTTTATAGAAGGCAAGGAACGAAAGTCTTTTTGTTCTCTTTCTTTTTATTTTGCTAAGCATTAATATCAATCCTTTTTTTTTTTTTTTTTTTTTTTTTTTATTTAAGAAGAAAAAAATAAGTATATATATAATAGTACCAAGTTGATAAAAATGGTGCTTCAAGGTGATGTCATGGTTTCCCTCGCAACAGTAGGGTTGCAATGTTCCTTATTTATAAGAAACCCTTATTCATTTAATAATCTTGGATGTTATTATATTGTGTAAAGAAAAAAATACTCTTAAGCGAAAATATATATATATATATATATATATATATATATATATATTCATATCCTAGAGAATAGAAGAAGTGCAGTAAGTAAGAAAAAATAATAAACATAAGCAAACTATTTCAAGGGCTCAAGATGGATACGGAAAATTGTCAATGCTGCCAGGTTTAGGTTACCTGAAAGTAATCATACACACGGACTCTACTGATCCCTTTGGAGACCTATTGCCTTATAGGAGATGTGAATTCTACACTATGGGAGAAATATAATATAGATGTTATGATAAAATAACATTTTAAATATTTTAAGTCCTTTCGAACAAGAGCTAGAAAGGTCAAAACTGGTCAGGGCAGAATAAATTATTAGACATTTATGTGGAGAAGGAAGTTCATTCTCTCTCTGATTTAATCAGCTCCATTCAGAGCTGCTAAGACGATATACAGCCTGTATCACAAGTAGATAGCTTTATAAAAGGTGATGAATCTGGACCAAAAATTTAGTTAAATGCTGTTAACCACATGTTTCTACCTCTTTTTGTTCCAGACATTTGCTGTTCTAAAAATGATAGAAAAATCACAATTTTCTCTGCCTGTAGACATTATTTTTCAACGTTACATTAAATTTCTGAAATCAGCATTAAATTTAAATCAATGTTCACGAGTATATTTTTTCAAACTGTAGTAAATTTTCTCAATTTTCTTTGTGAATAAAAAAGTCTAGTTAGCAACAAATTTTTGAGAATCACTATTCTTCAAAAATAAATTCTGCAAGCTGCCGAATCTCACAAAAGTTGAAAAATTTAATTACATTTCTAACAGAATACTCAGAACTGAGATTATCTCTAAATTTAATAATGTAATTGGAAATTTAGAGGAGAAAGTAACTTATAAATAAAACTAATATGTTTATTTTTATATCAGAAATAAATGAAAATTATTCTTGATGCAATTGTTATTTAATGATTACAGTAAGTCTTATATTAAATTTGAATAAAAAAATTAATTTCGTTTCGAGCCTTCTGCTCAAATTCAGGAACATAAATATGCTTTAGGTCCACCCGACAAACCTATGTAATGTTCTGTATAACATACAATCTTCTTTTTCATACATGGCTACTGCACATGCATGAACGCCAGCAGACACTTTTTTGTAACTTTTTTTTTCAGTTTAGTCATCGCTAAAGCATATTTATGCTAAAAATAAAAAAAAAATAATTCGAAAATGATAAATGTTGCTGGAACAGGCTTCCTTCTTGCAAAACTCACTTCTGGGGACAAATGGACGGGTGTCCAGCTCATAATGGACTAGCTATAACGGACTGGCTCAATCAACATTACTCAGGAAGATGGATTGGGAGATTTGGCCCTGAGTAGTGGCTGACTCAAACTCCTGATTTGATTTCTGTGCGGGGTAGGCTTAAGGGTAAGGCCACACAGGCTGGCAAAATCACTGGCCGGCAGCTACCCAGCGCCGGATGGCAGAAAAAGTACATGGGTGTGAATAGGAAAGCACACAGAGGCTGATAAATCGCCGGCCGCAGGTGAAACCCCTTGGCTTTTCTACTTGCCGGTCGGCCAGCAGAGAACCATTGGTGCCAATGGAGACGGCCATAGGGTCTGGTAAAACGGCCGGCCGGACGCTCCCCCCTCTTACCTGTGGTCACCTTAACTCGACTTCAAAAGTATTTAATAAAAATTAAGATTTTTCTTTTATATTCTTCTACTCTCGAGTTAGTAATTTTTATCATAATATTACACTGACATGCACTGCATTTTTATTTACAACTGATCTTTTCAATTCATTTAAGTTTTTTGATATATTTAAGGTGTACATGATTTAATATGTAAATATCTTTAAATTTCAATCAATATTTTTCATTGTGTTCGCATTATTCAATTATTTAATCACTTTAAATAATAATTCATCTTGGAATTTTCTACTTTTCTTAAAATATAAAAAGGGTGTTTGGTTCGTCGGTGAATAAGTTAAGTATACCTTAAACATAATTATTTAAAACAGTCAGACCCAACATTGTGTTAGGCCAAACCGTTTTGGTCCCTTTTTACCTGAGAAGGGTTGCTTAGCTTATTCCAATACAATATATTTCAGATTCTCAGCTTCTATTTATTTTTAAATAATACTAAATTTTGCTGTTAGATAAAATGTTTATTGACCAATTTATGACGTAATTGCAATTTATGTGTGAGAATCTTTTGTTTGGATAACGTGAAATTTTTTACTTGCCTTCAAATATAAAAAGGGTCAATGAATAAATTAAGTGTACCTTAGATATTTATTACTATAAGGAAGCAATGCTTGGAGTTGGCGGGCCATTTCCTGGACAGTGTGTACTTACACAAAAATATTGACCGGCAGATCGTTTTGCCGGCCCGTGTGTGCCTAGCCTAAGTCGGAAGGGTAGTAAACCAACCACCTGGTAGCAAGGATTCACGACTCATGAGTGGAAATGAAAGCTAAGCAGGAAGGGTTACATCAGCAGCGGTGACCAGAGGCCATCAGTGTGCTCTGCAAGGAGGAGACCAGATGTAGCAGCTTTAATACTATAAAATGGGGCCAGATTAGTACAGTGTGGTGAAATTGGTACTGTACATATATACAGTATACTGTTTACATATGCTTATATATTTGTCTGAGAATGAACATATATATATATATATATATATATATATATATATATATATATATATATAGGTATATATTCTTCTGTTCGCACTCTTTGGGTAAAGTTCGACCCTTTGGTATTAGTTAAATTAAAATATCCTAGCAGTATAGGTTTGTACCAGTGTCACTACACTGTACTAATGTGACCCCATTTTACCGTAATCTTCGAAGTAATTTTTTTTTGTATTCAACTTTAATGTAAGACTTACTTTAATCATTTAATGCCAATTAAATAAAGAATAATTTTCATTTAATTCTCATAAGAGCACAAAAATAAACATGCTATTAATTGTTTTTTCCCCAACATTTTCAATTACATTCTGAAATTGGGAGATAATCTCAGTTCTAAGTGTACCATAGGAAAGACAATCAAATTTTGTGAGATTTGGCAGTTTGCAGATTTCTTTTGGAAGAGTAGTGATTCTCGAAAATTTGTTGCTAACTAGACTTGTTAATTAATATTAACGTTTTGAACAGTTATTGTGGTTTGAAAAAGAACTTGTGAATCATGAAAATCCATGAAAAAGTTGATAAATGATGTGTAAAAGTAGAGAATTATATTTTTTTTCTAAAAAAAAAGGCTTTTTTCTAAATAACCTTTAGAACAGCATGTGAATGGAACAAAAACAGATAGAAACGTGAGGTTGGCAGCCTTCAACTACATTTTGGTCTAGTTTCATCCCCTTGGGTATTTTCATCTACTTTCGATACACGATGTATACATACACATTCTAATATATATATTATTTTATGAACATATTTCTGTTATATTTTTTCTCCATATTAATTTCCTTAATTATCTTTTAAATGTAATTTATGATTAATACAAATAGCAAATTATTTCATACCATTCTTGTGTATGCTAATTTAATTTTAAATCAAATTTTTAAAATTCTTTATGTAATTATTACTTAATTTTTATGACTAAAGCTAGACTTTTGTAACAGAATTAAAACCTATACTGATACTATTTTAACAAATCTTAAATATTATTGTGTTTACTTCTTATTGAAATTTTATTTGCCAATTTAATTTTTTGGAAATAAAAACCCATTAAAATATATGTTTGTATGGGCCAATGTATCCCTCTATTATTTATTGTTAAAATTAAAGTGGTTGAAGGGTAAAAATATTTTGTACCTGAATAGTAACTAATTAAATGCCAATATTAATATCATAAGTGAAAAACATTCACAGGATTTCTCAAAACTGGAAGTTTTTATATATTATTGTTTATTATTTCATATATTTGAAATGTTCTCAACAATTATGACTTGTGATCATTTTAAATTGAGTAGTTATATTATTATTACAAATTTGTTCAAAATTCTGTTTTATAAAATGTTTAGCCTATTTTGCTTAGAAAGAGGCGTTTTATTTAATTTTGAATAAAACGTGTTTGGATTTTGATATGTAGAACTAACCAAACTAAGTAAAATTTAGAAGTGATTAATGATTCAAAATTATTTGTTTCATATTTTCTGTTTAAATAATTTTCATGTGTTTATATTTTTTGAATAGTGGTAGTAAGTTAATCTTATTTAAAAGTTTCTGAAGAGCTGTGGGTAATAAAATAGTAAGACACAATAATAGTGTATTTAGGCAGCATAGTAGGGAGTCAAATGGGAAGTATAAGAATTGAAACATGATGTAAATCTATTTTATTTTAAAGGGAAGTCTAATGAACTTCTGATTTCAGTTAATATATTTTGTATCAATAATTACTTTTCCCAATATTTATTTCAAATTAGTTGTATAGATTAGTAGTTCGGAAACAACTTCATAAAGTTAGTGACTGTACTCAATTCTGTTATTCTGCCTAAGTATTATACTTTGTAACAGATAAAGTTAATTTACGTTTGCAAATGAAAAATTACTCACAATTTATGCACAGAAGAAAATATATTTTCATCAACCCATGTTCTTAAAAATTCAAGTTTTTATTTATACATTTATCTGAAAAATATATAAAATGTGCCTATTTAAAAAAACAAACAAAAAAAACAAATGTATACACAATTACACAAATACATACAATATGATATTTAGAATGAATGAGTGAGAGAAAGAAAAAGAGTGCTCAAAAGTTTTGAAGGAACTTGCTAAAATATGAATCACACAATTCATTAAAAATAAGTGGCTTATTTATTCTGACTTTTTGTACTCATTAAATAAGTATTATTGGACGTTTTGACATAACAAAACATTTTTAAAAAAGTAGTAACAATTTTATTAAAACTTAATTTGATTGTGTATTTTAACGTTCACACACACAGGTTCACATAATTTAGTTGCTCAATTATTGTTATGGATGGCCCCTCTTAATATATTTTATAATTGTGATGATTATTATTGCAATATGTAACTGCAGCAGCTCATATGCATGTAGCAGTTGTGCTTCTTTGCATAGGGCATGCAGTGAAAGTGGAAAAACTCACGGTATGTTTTAGCATGTATCTCATGCCCAGATATAAACATCTCATTGGTCTTCTTTTCTTCATTGTATTTGGTTTCAGATTCGAGTAGTAAATGCTTTCCGCCAAGGTCTTGATGCGAGGTATGGGGAATCATTTGCAGAGGTGCTCCGAAAGCAGTCTGCATTGAATAAACGTCTCTCCCAAACCTCTTCCATTGAATATGCAGATAATGTTAATGACGAATTGATGATTCCTGAGATAGACGTCGAGCGACTTTCATCACACAGTCACACAGAGACCGCAGTCTAGTCACGTATTTATATTTTTTACCCCAAAAAATACACTGTTGCCTAAAATGAACCAGGTCCTAATCACCCATTGTTGTTTGTTTCATGGGTATAAGGCTCTGAGCATGTAATTATTGTACATTTTTTAGTCAGTAACTAATACATTGTTTTAGTTAGGAGTATTTTAGTTAACTAGAGAGCTACATTAAGTAGAAATATATATATAAGGAATATGCTGCCTCTGTTTTTATAATTGAAAAAATAAGAAAAAAAAATAAAAGGAATGCCTGAAGGCCTTCGCCTTTTAGCTTGCTTATCACTCTCCTTGATGGTTGTCTGTTTACTTTATTTTATTGAATTAAATTATTTTAACAAGAAGGCAGTGAAATAGATTAGAATATTTTGTTATTATTTATTAGCTAATTGTAATATACTAAAAATATACAAAATTTATTATTCATGCTTTTGTATTTATATTTAAAAATGTGAATAAAAGTCGAAGAGGAGAATGAGAAGTAAGTATAAAAGAAATGAAACAGTATCCCTAAAATACTGCTGCTTTTATCTAGAGAGATGAATTAAGAAATTGTTTACTATACTTACATTTTGTATGTGTGCAAGTGTGAGTGTTTTGTGCGTTTCTCAATCATACTTTGTATGATACTCTTTTATTAAAAATATACATAATATTTTATATTTGAAAAATTATGTATACTAATTTTTTTGAATATATGACAAACAATGTTAAAACAAATTAATTATAGAACGCTAATGAAATTAGTTGGCAATAACTTTTGATAATAGGTTGTTGATAAATCGTATATGAGGTATTTACAAACCTTTTTTTAAAAAATATAATAAAAAAGTCTGCCATTTTGTTCTGACCATTATAATAGCATCGCTCCACAAGAAATAAGTACATAAATATTATATACATAAATATATATTTAAAATCAAAGAAATTGATTATCAAATTACTTATTTATATTTACTAATATGTAACATTTTGAAATAATTTCAGAAGTGTTGATTTACACAACACATGCATGCACCTAAAATATACATGTATCCATGCTAACACACACACACACACACACACACACACACACATTTAGAAACAAATCTAAGTGTACAGACCTTTTTTTTAATTTCTGGCATAATCTAGGTGATAAAGAGAAGTTATTAAAGAAAAGGGGAAAAAACACAACAGAAACGTATTAGTCATAATAGTTGTGCATTTTATGTGTATATGTGTGTTGTGCGTATGGAATGGTTCATGTGATAGTACAAGCCTATGCACATATATATACATAGCCTGTGTTCAGTATATGTATGCATCATTGTGTATGTATGTGTGTGTGTGTGTGTGTGCATGTGTTAGTGTTCGTTAGTTTGTAACACAATAGTGTATGGTCTTTGAATGTATCTGTACATGTGTATCATATGTAACTCAAGTACAAATGATGTTTATATTCTTGTGGTGTGCTGTTATGTGTAATTATGGGGAACACTATGTCATAATAGTTTTAATGCTACCCTTTATATTGGAGGGGAATTTCCTTATATAATGTGTAATAATTGTGAACTGGTTTAAGTAATTTGTTGGGTGCTTCTATTTTGTGCCATGCATATAACTCTGCCAATGTATTTTTTAAACAGGTGTAAAGGAGATTGACTAATATCTATTTTCCTGTTTAATGCTAACAACTTTAAAAGGTGTTTACTCCAAATTTATATTTATATAATTGTGTATAGAGGGTTATTTCAATAAAAATATAGCTTGTGCCCAAAACGTTTGGTCGCTCTGCAAAGGATTGTGTTATTGAATTTACTCAGCATTATGTGCCTTACGTCTTTTGCTTTTATTGTTGAAATTATATGATTTAATTGAAATGGCATCAGTTCATCAATATTAAACCTGTTATATAGTATAATGGACTTACAGTGGTAATCCATATGCTACTTTGTTGAATTTAAATTTGTAAGTTGTAGGAAATGAATAACTATAAATATTTATAAGCGCGAAGATATGTATGCATGTGTGTATGTGTATGTGTGTGTAAGAATATATATATATATATATATATATATATATATATATATATATATATATACATACACATACAAACATATTTGTAAATACACTATTTCATATTTATGATGTTATTAATTTTCGACAGATTGTTGTTTATCTAAAAAGTTAATGATTGTGTTCATTGATTATTATCAAACTCATTGTTACATTGCATACACAGTATTCTCTTACCACATATTAATTTTTATGACAGTGCATAGCATTAATAGTTATGTAAAAATTGTTAATAAACATGTACCTCTAGAAGGAGGCAACTGAATTATTAAGTAATATAATGCTCTCAATTTATAATTATTGTTGTTGTTATATTGCATACATATAAATATATATTTATACATACTGTAATATAAATACTAAACATATGAGTTAAATATTCATCATTGGCTATACAGTGTCATAAGTGGTGGTATACAGTGTATGGGTATGTACATAAAGTTTTTTGCATATTGCAGAATATGTACTTTACCCATCTATACAATCGTTCAATGCGTTTTTCGCATTTCTAAAACTTGAATAGGATCCATTTCATTATGAACATGATTATGGCTATAAAAATATTAAGTTAGCATCTACCTATAAATGTAGAGAGAATAGAACAGATTATTTTTCTTTTTTAACTAAAATTTGTACATTAGTGTATTTATATATTACTTTGTATAAGATACATACTTATGCACATGCTTTACATTTTTTTTCTTTTTCTTTCATTTCGCAATAAAATTTTGATCTAAATAAACTTATTGCATTTTAAAAGGATAAAAAAAGTGACAGTGTACTTATTTTATTAATAATTTCTTTTACTCTTAAGGTTCTCCAAAATAATTTTATTACAGTCCATTATTTAATAACTAGGCATGCTACTTTGAAGTGTGTTTTTTTATATTTGATACATTTTTATAATGAATCGTTTTATAAGTTTTTAAATGAAGGTGCACAATTTTATATTTTTCAAATCCAAACTGCTACTTTTCTTTCCATATCTGTCTTTCCTGTATTTTGTTTTTTAAAGATTTGAATAAAGTCAATATTTTTTGTCAAGTTTTTATTATTATTATTACTTTTATTATTATTTTCTTGTTTTATATATTTGGTGATCAATTAAAATTGTCCACTGTAAAATGACATATTTTTTTATCGAATAAACTAATCATATGTCTGAGGATTTTCATACTGTTAAAACATTTTCATTGATAGGTAGTTACAAATTAGGTTTTAAGTCTTGTTAATTATGAAATATTTTATCAGTATAGTGTATGCGAATGTTTGTGTGTATATAGGTAAGATGAACCAGAATCAGTCTATGAAGGTTTGTGGTGTAAAAATCTTTAAAAGTTGGCCCTGATGCACTTGTCTAGAATAAAGCTTGGAGTTAAAGCATTGATTTTTCTTCAAGTGCTTGAGCTTTTGTGGATTTTAATTAATAGCAAAGGGATTAAAAAAAAAGAAAAGACTTTTATCACGCATTGCTCTACAGTTCAAAGTGTGATATTTCAGTTGACATGACACCATTAATAAATTATTCTCATGTCTTTTTTACCATGAAATTAAGCGCCTTTTTATATTAAGGGACATGTTTAGGCCTAAGTCCACTAACTTTATGAACTAAGACATAAAGTAATATTAGTTGATCGTAGTATTTTGTAGTTTTATCTTTTGTGATAAATTTTGTTATTTATGGACTCAAATAAAGTGTAAATAACTAATTATATAAATCTAGAAATATGTTCTTCAGTTTTAGGATTTATTGTTGTGTCAACTGCCAACATGCATAATTTTATTATTAGATGCCAACTATATTAATTGGCATCTTTTATTGAGGTCCACCAGCATTCCTGCAATTTGAAAATTCAACCTAGAAGAAGGCCTTCAAGCTTTGCTAAAAAGGGATCAGTTTTAGATATGAACAATGAACTTATAATTATCCTTTGCCTTTGGACCATTACTGCCAGTATTTAATTTAAATATAGTGTATTTTAAGACTATTTATGAAAATGAATAATAATTTATATGTACATATGTGTGTATGTCTTTGTATATGCATATATTATATAATTATATATACACATACATACACACCATCTCCTAAACACTTTTTGCTGTGTACTGTGCAAATTGCTGTACGTATACACTCAAATATGTGTTGTCCACAATCAACACATGCAAGCTAACATAAAAACACACAGATACAAACCACTTATTCTCTCAATAAACATTTACATATCTACTCAAAGAAACAAACATATATCCTCTCTACACATGCAGAGACTATACCATCTCTAATGGTTCGGAGTTAGAATTTAAATTTTTATTTATAGTTAATATTTGTATTTACTGTCAATATTTATTTATTTATTAACAGCAGTTATGACAACAAATAACTTGAGGCCTTTTGTATTTTTAAAAATTATTTTGTTGTATTCAACAATAAAATGTCAGTACGTTGCTATGTAATTATCTTTTTTAATTAGAAAAATGGAGATAGTTTAATTTGCCACTGTTCATTTCCTACTCCTCAGATTCTTTATAATCCTAGTTCAGTGAAGTGGCATTTCATTTGGTCCTTAATTAGTAAGTGGCCTTGAGTCTAAACCTGTCCCCTTCCATTTCATCCTGGTAAACTTCAAGCTGATGTAGATCATCACATTTTAAGTTCAACTCAAAATCTAGACTTTATATCATTAATTTAATTATATATTGTAATATGTACAAACAAATAAAATTAAAATATTGGTTATTTGTGGTTTTATTGTATATATATATATATATATATATATATATATATATATATATATATATATACATATACATACACACACATAAATGTTGAATTCCTATACTTTTTTTTAATATTTAGGAAAATAAAATAAATGACATTTAAATTTTCTTGTTGTTTTTTTTTTTTTTTTTTTTTTTTTTTTTTTTTTTTTTTTAATTAAACTTACCCTTAAATATAACTTCTTAGAAAAATTATTTATATCAAAATGTGAAGGAGTAATAATTTTAATGAGTCTGTTCGATTACTGATGTTGAGGAACCAATAATTATACAAAAATTATTATTTTTCGTAGGTATTGCATTATTGTAATATCAATGAACTCTACCTTTGACTCACTGACAAGGTTTTGTTTTGTGAAGTGAATTGGTAAGCATTGAAAATATGGTAAGCATATTAAATCATGACCCCTACAAATATATTCACATCCTAAACAATTTAAATATTGGATATGTTCCTTTTTTTTTTTACCTTTTTATTTTGTAAGACACCTAGTTTGAGGGGTCTCCCGTGGTCTAGTGGCTAGCGCCTTAGATTCATAAGCAGGAGATGGTGGGTTCGATTCCCCCCCTCCCCCCGTTAGCGGCCCTTTGTATTTGAAAGTACGTTTTGTCGTGACTTCCTCCGTCTGTGTGCCTTCTTCTGTCTTTTCCTGTACTGTTTTGTGTAATTCGTCAATAGTTGTCCGTCCGTAGGCGTTGTTAGTGTGTCATGATGTCATATATCGTTGATAGTTCTTTGTTCTAGTTCTGTTGAGTCATGGGCGTTGTCTGGTGGCGGTGTATCATGTGCCTAAAGGCACTACCTCAACAGTGGCTTGATAATGACGTACTTACGTCAAAAGCGCTTGGCCACAGTACTCTCAACGATGCCAGTCACGACAGTCTCCACCAACAGATATGATAACAGGATTTTATCTTGTTTTATATCCAATTTTTGGTCCACTTATTTTAAGGGACCTTCTTCAGAGAGGAGGGGGATATGCCTTTTCTAAAGTCAGTTGACAGATCCATAATTACTGAACCGATTTAAATGTAACTTGAGTTTATGGATTTGTTTGGAAACCAGGCGTATCATAATCTCTTTGTCGTAATTTTGCTAGTAGGGAAGAACAGTCTTAAAAAGTATAATTATTTTCATAGAAATTTCCATTGAACCAAAACACTCTTATCGGACTCACTGTATTGATAGTTCAAAGGCAACAAAGTTAGTGCTTATGCTCTGGTAAGTGAAAGATCATGGGGGAAAATTTTTTCACAAGATATGTCATTTGAATACCATAGAATCCCAGTATTTTTTTATTATTATTATTAATCATTTTAGCATATTTCATCTGTATTATCTCAGTATTTTAATCAATGAGTAAACATAATAATAAAGCTGGAAAATTTGCAAACTCTTTAAGGTTGGTTATATTTTCTTACAAAGTGAAGAAAAAGTTTATTTCAATCTAGATTGTTCATCTTAATCAGACCTACAGATTTACCTGGAACAAGCCATTTTAAGAGATTCGAAGATAAATATATGTCTATATAAATTTATTGTTGACGTTAATGTTACCAAAAGTAACACTTATAACTGATTTTATTTTAAACCTAATCTACATAAACATAATGAGCATGTTAATAAGTACCATTTGCTCCGGAAAGATATATTTATCCCTCCTGCTCTGCTCCCAGAAGTGTTGCTGCAATGTGTAGCAAAATAACATTTATATTATTAACAATTGACTAAATAGGGACATTAATTAAAATATTTTATAATTATTAAATAACAATTCACTGTATATAATCATACTTCAACACTTACCCATAAATATTAGATATTTTCTTGTTTTTGTAAAACGCCAAATTGAAGAAGTATTTAAGTATTATTTGACATGAACTTTGTTTTTAATAAATTAAATTTATTTAGACCCAACAAATTAGTTAATATGTCTGTGACTTGAACTTCTGTTTCACTATTCTTCGATACCGGGAAGTCCTTCATGAAATGTTTTTTTGAATAAAATGATATCTCACATCTATGGGTATGTTCATTGTACCTTTCTTAATTATATTAATGGAACTTAAACTGCTTATATTTTACTCAAACCTGACATTTTCATTTTTAGTTTTATTTCAATATTTCTTCTTCTCATTAATTTCATTTTCATTTTTCTCCTCTTAACTTTTAGTTTTATTTTCACGTTTCTTCTCTTCATTTTTAGTTTTATTTCTATTTCTTTTCTCATTTTAAGTTTTATTTTTTCTCTCTCTTTTCAGTTTTATTTTAATTTATCTAGAAATATAGAAAAGGGGATAAAATCAATGATTGTAGAAGTAATAAGAACCAGAATAGCCCAGTTGAAGGAAAGAAAAATAATTTTCAAAATACCACATTATTAGCAGCATTTTCTACTATTTCAAGTAACTCCAAAGATTGGATCATAGACTCCGGAGCAACCTCTCATATATCTGTGAATAAATCATGAGAGAGGATTTAAATTATTATTTGATAAAGCAAAGTGCTATGTGTATGAAGATTGTGAAGTAAATGGCAGAGTATTGATTACAGGAAGTAATGCTGGTGGTTTATAAAAAAATGTAAAACTATTCCGAGAAGGTAAATGTAGATAACACTTATAAGCACCCATTGAAATTTCCTATGGACTTATGGCATCGAAGGTTAGGTCACCTTAATAGAAAATATATGTCTATACTTCAGAAAGATATGTCTATTGGAATGGATTTTCCCAATGATATGAGTAGTGATTGTATTACCTGCATTAAAGGAAAACAGTGTAGGAAAAACATTTGGAAATTTAAAGGTGTTACTTCAAGATGAAAGCTCTAATTAATTCATTCTAACGTATCACCTTATTAAACCTGTTTCACAAAGGACTCAAGACAGCACTAAAACAGACAACAACTTACGGTCAAACCTCACAAACGATATCGAGAGACCTAACAAATACAACTTAAACGGAGTTTACAAAGTAACATGTACTTGTGACTACACATACATACATTGGACCAACAGGACACAAACTAAAGACTAAATATACAGAACATATATGATCCATTAGACAGAACAAACTTGACGCCCAATTGCGCCAACCACTTACACGAACACGCTCACGCCCTACCAACATACAGCATGACACTACTACACAGTGTAGCGGATGGGTGTCGCTACTAAAGGTTGGCTAGGAAGGGTAGGAAGGATGTGTCGGGAGAAGGTAACCAGGTAAGTACTGTGTCCCGGTTAAGGGCGCTTCCTTGAACCTGGGGGATACCGACTAGGTACTAGGCCTTAGCTGTTCCACTGAGTCCGGGAGAAGGTGTTCGGTACTGAGCCGTAGCCGTTCCTCGAAGCAGGAGTGAGAGGGGTAAGGAAGTAAATAAATAAGCCAGGTATTGACTAGAGTTGGGGGAAGTAGGAGTCGGGATTGCAATGACTGGAGGCTGGCTTGACCACTGGGGACATCGAGACGGCGGCTTCGTACTTTGTCCAGAGAGGTCGAGCAGGTAGCTAGGTCCTTGGTCCTGAGTGCATGGCTGGCTGGCGTCTGGTCTTGAGAGAGCTGAAGTGTCCTGGAGGGAGCGCTGGATCGGAATGAATTCTGGGTTTTTTTTTTTCTTTTTCCCACCCTCCAAATTTATTTCTATGTACATAAAGAACCCCACGCCCAACGGGTTGGGACCTGTGGCTGGACTTAAGAACTACACCTTATGCTACGCTTACGTACTAGAAGGGACTGTAACAATTTACAAATGGGAGACTTAAGCCTACTTAGTCTAAGGAACTAAATCTAGGGGGGTTCGGGGTTGTCTAGGGAGGGACTAGTCAAGGATGTATCTTAACCTAACTTACAACTAACTTAATCTAATATGTACATTTATTTACAATATATACAATATACAGCTGCAATTACGCAGCCTCCTCTCCAAGATCCAAGATTCTCCTGGTGCTGCCCTGCCACCTCTGGGGGAGAGGTGGTGGTGGAGTCAAGTCCCTAAATAGGGGGTTGACACAGTACTGGAGGCCGTCATAGAACTTGATATGACGCCTCCGTATGAACTCTTGTACTGAGGGCAGCATCAGTTCGTCGTGGAGGATGACCGGCTTCGTTCTCCGGAGGCTTGTGTGCTGCACGGCCCGTAGCAGGACCCCGTTCTGGAAACGCTGCAGCCGCTTCAGAACACTGGGGTACATGTACCTCAGGGCGGGTGCCCCGTGCAGAAGGGTGGGCCTGATGATCGCCTTATAAATCTGCAGCTTTAGCCGAAGCGACAGCTGGGCAGATCGTAGAAGGTGATTCAGGCGAAACGTCTTCTGCCGGGCTTCCTTCAAGCGGCTGTTGACATGCGGCGTCACGGACAGGTGCCGGTGTATGTGCACTCCCAGGTAATTTATTTTAGTGGACAGCTTGATCCGCTGACCCCTGACCTCAAAGTGTGAGGGCAGGGCTCCTCGGGGTCGGCTTCCTTTATTTCCCTGGAAGGAACATACCACGGCATCTGTCTTCGACGGGTTGACGTCTATTCCTACAGCTCCAAGTGCGTCTACGATTTTTTCGCAGGCGGACTGGGCCCTCATAAGAGCGACTCCGGCGTTGAAGCTGGAGGAGTAGACGCCAATGTCGTCAGCGTAGGCAGCTAAGGCGACTCGAGGGAGCTGCATCCTCACGATGTGGGCGGTGTAGATGGTGAACAGCACTGGACCCAACACCGATCCCTGTGGGACTCCACACGTAGACGGTCGACTGCTGGATACATCACCACCAATCCTGACGGCGAACGTTCTTCCCGACAAGTAGCTCTCAAGAATCTTGACAAGCTGTGCCGGGAATCCGTAGCACCGCAACTGATGCAGAAGCACCTGGTGGGATACGCAGTCGAACGCCTGCGTGCAGTCCAAGGAGATGAAGGCCGTTGCTCTGTTCTTGTTGAGCTCTGCGGCCACGGTGTTCTGGAGACTGTGGTGATCGCAGGAGAGCCCGGGCCGAAAGCCAGTCTGTTCCGGGGGGATTACATCCGCTTCCGCGCAGTGCTTCAACACATGAGCAAGGATCAACTTTTCGAAGATCTTGCTCATGTGACTCAGCAGGCTTATCGGCCGGTAGTGCTCGGGCTTGTCTCCTGGCTTCTTTGGTTTTCGAAGAGGGACCACCACGGCGTGCTTCCATGCCTCGGGGAAGTGTCCAGTGCGATAGGCTGCATTGAAGATGTTCAGTAGGTAGGCCTTCGCTTTCCTAGGGAGCATCTTCAGCATCACATACGGTACACCGTCCAGCCCGGAGGATTTGTTTCCCTTTGTCCGCCTCAGCGCCGATTCCAGTTGCCTGTAGGTGAAGTGCAACGGGGTCCTGGGGAGGTCTTGGGGATCACCGTCAAGCCTCGATGACGTCTCGGTTCTCCGACGGTCGTTCTCCTCGTAGTAATCGGCGAGGGCTTCAGCTTGCTCTGCTGGTGACAGGAGGTGATCGCCGTCGGAGAGGATGACCTCGCGTCGCTTTGTGACCGTGCAGCGAAGGAGCCGCCAAAACTGCCTAGTGTCCTCGTGGGTCCGTCGGAGCTGCTCGTGCCAGAGGGCCGTCTTCCATTGCGCAGACAGCTGCGCAATTTGCCGGTTCATGGCATTGATAGGGGCCCTCAGGGTTCTATCATTCGTCCGCGCCCATATATTCTTAAGGTTGTTTCGCATCCCGATCAGCCTGGTGATGTGAGCAGGAGGCTTACGCTGGTTGATGGGCTTTGGAACAAACTTAGGAATCCTTCTGTCGGCGGCGGACTGAATGACCTCGGTGAAGCTTTTGACGGCTTCGTCGAGGTCGGCAGCAGCTCCGAAAGTCCCAATGGCGGGCAAGTCGGAGAGGATATCCTCCTGGTATCCTTTCCAATCTGCCTTGTGGAGGATGTACTTCGTAGGCAGCGGCGTAGGCTGGTCTCCTTCCATCTCGTACAAGACCGGGCGGTGGTCTGAGGGACCGTAGTCCAGGGCACTGCATCTCGTCACTGCATGCAGATCCTTAGTGAGGAGCAGGTCTAGGGTGGACGTCCAAGCGGGGTTCCCTGCATGTCTGAATGTGTGGATCCCCGGATGAAGAACTCCGAGACTCGTCCTCACTATGTACCGCCCCAGTTCATTAGCCGTGGAACACTGCCAGACTTGGTGTCGGGCGTTGAAATCCCCGACAAGAACATGGTGGGGCTCCTGCGATGCAGTCGTGATGAGTGCCTTGGTCTCCGCCAGCGGTGCTCGGGGCCTTCGGTAGACGCACGTGAAGACGTAGCGTCTCCTCAGGCGAACCGAGACGGACACTGCTTGGGTCCCGGTGTTAGTGGTGGGCTGCTGCTCAAGAAGTCTTGATGGCAGGTCTCTTCTAACGAGCAGCAGCACTCCTCCGGAAGTTCCAGACAGGCCGTCGCACCTGTACGAGGTGTATCCTCCGAAGAACGGCCGGTCATGGGGGCGCAGCTGGGTGTCCGTAATGGCCACCACCGCGGGGGAGTAAGTCTGGAGGAGGTGTTCCAGCTCAGCCAACTTAGGTCGAAGGCTGCGGATGTTATAGTTGACTATGATGTGCCCCATCATTTTGAGGGCATCACCAGGTCAACCAGCCTGTCGACCTTATTCATGAGCTTGCTCACAGTGTCCATGAGCCCCATTATGAGCGTGAACATCGTCTCCATGCTCATCCCCTGCGGCTGCTGCGTGGATTGTGCTTGAGGGAGGCTGGTGTACACTAATGGGGTCGGCCTGGGTGCTGATTCGTTGGGTTGTCGTCGTGGAGCTCCGCCGGCTGCCTGGGAGTAGGATGTTTCGCCGTTGATTCTGGTTGCAGGGAAGGTGCGAGTGGGTGGGGCCTGGTGCGCAGCGAGTTGTTGGGAGGCCTTCTGTGTCCGTTTTTCGTGAATCTTTCTCGAAAGTTCTTGACGTTTCGGGCAGAGCCGATACGATGTCGGATGGCCTTCGTTGCACTGCTGGCACTTAGGGGGGCTTGCCCGCGAGCATTCGTGTGTCCAGTGCGCGGCGCCGCACCAGCCGCATTTTCCTGGACGTCCGCAGTATTGTGCAGTGTGCCCAAAGTCTAGGCAGTGGAAGCACTGCACAGGTCCACCACCAGTTTTGAAAACGCTGGCCTTGAACCCGATGTAATCGATTTGCTTGAGGCCTTGAATCATCTGAAGGGTAACTTCGCTGCTGGTGATGACCAGTATGGTGCTCAGCTCCATTTTTTCGCCGGTCTCAAGGGTTTTGGTAAGCCTAGAAGCCTTCTTAAAGCCCTCAAGTCGACGTCGCAGTTCGTCACTGATGTCTTCGAGGGGGTGGTCAGGGTCGAACCCATGGAGGAGAAACCGCTTATCGCGTTTCTTTGTTCGTGGGGCGTAAGTATGGTATTTGATGTTGGCGTCTTCCTGCAGCATTCTCCAGACCGCGGAGTGATCTTTTCCGTTGAAGAGGAAGAGCCTCGTTTCAATTCCACTGTTGGCGATTCGAAAGTCATCTATTCCCCGCGAGAGAAGCTCCGACTTTAGATCTGCTGCTGACACGGGAGGCTTGATGATGTACGGTGGCTGCCGTTGTTTCTTCTGCTCGGTGGTCTTCTCGGTGGGTGAGGCCTTTTCATTGGTCGAGGGATCCTGGACCGGGAGTAAGGCGAAAGAATTCCTGACCTCAGTAGTAGAGGTTGTTGGCATCCTTGGGCGGGCGACGTATTTTCTGGGTACTGGGGAGTATCTTTCCGTGTCTGTCATCCCTCGCTTCAGAGAGGTGTTTTCGGCTTCCATTTCAAGGGACGGGTCTTGATGACTGGTCACGCGATGATCTTGATGGCCCGTAGCAGGGCCGTTGACTTGTTGAGTTTGGTGGCCCGTATAAGGGGCGTTCGAGTCATGCCTCTTCATCCTGGACTCCGACGGCAGGGTGAGACGGGACGGGGGCTCGCAGTCCGTTCTTCCCCGAAACTGCGAGTTGGTCAGAGACCCGGCCGAACCCCTTAACAATTCCCTTGTAGTCCCCGTGGACTACGGCTTGTTTAGGGATCCGGGAGGAATAAAACAGCTACTCTCTTCGGGGTTCTTCAGTTCTTCACGATGTGAGGTGGCTGGGTTGAAGCTAGTTCTTGAAGTGGTCCTTCCTGTTCGACTGCTGGCAGGAGAATGAATTCTGGGCAGCAGGAACGCCCCTATTCATAGGCGAGGTCGGGATGCCTCGGTCAAAGTCGGGAGTGCTCGGCCAAGTGCTCGTTCCTATTGGCTGGCCTGGATGCTTCTCATTGGTCCACCAGTGGTCGCTTGTCCAATCATTACATCTCCGCATAGTCCCCCCCCCAATGGGCGGAGCCCTTTATTAAGAATAAATTTGACTAAAAAAAATTATAGTAAATAAAATATATACACCTTAAACCTATAACGGCCCTTATAGGGGCCACAAAAGTGTCCAACTTTTATTTTAGTAGGATATGTTAACCTATATTCTAAAAGACATATTTTGGCAACTAAATGTAAGAAAAAAATGAATAGATATAATAAATTATACTTCTTAAGGCTACAAATTTAAACGGCCCTTATAACCGCCACAAAAGAGCAAAAATATAAGAAAATTATATAAATATAAACTAAAATAAAATAATACATATATACATAAAATAAACAAGTGCTACACTCGTATATTATCGAATTTACATTGCTAAGAATAAGTTTAAACGGACCTTCCAAGGGCCACAAGAGAGTAGCAGTTGTACTCTTTCTAAAGTCAGTTTTCCATCCGGCGGCCGATGCACCGGGTTTGGTGGCACAGCTTTCCGTAGCCTCGGCACTTTTATAGCTACACGGTCCCGGTACTTGACATTGCTGCTCTTCGGGGGATTTTTAAAATGGAGATCTGAGGTGTAACTATCCGGGCCTAGAGATTCTGAATAATTCGAGTCCGCCTGGTCTAGGGACTTCGTAGGAGTACTGAGCCAGCGGTGATCAGTGTGCTCGCTTTGCAGCTCATTCTCAGACTGCTGGCTTAACTCCGCTGCCTGGTCTTCTTGTCGGTGATCTGCTGGCGGTAACTGTACCGTGGTGTCAACCTTGCTGTTCTGCTGTTCAGTCTCCATAGTCAGCTGCTTCAGCTCCTTATGAGGCTGCTCGATGACTTTAGGTGGCTGGCTAATCTCGGTAGGCAGCTTCTCTGTAATTGGCTGCTCAGTCTGTGTAGTTGGCTGCTCAGTCTGTGTAGTTGGCTGCTCAGTCTGTGTAGTTGGCTGCTCAGGCTGTGTAATTGGCTGCTCAGTCTGTGTAGTTGGCTGTTCAGGCTGTGTAGTTGGCTGCTCAGTCTGTGTAGTTGGCTGCTCAGTCTGTGTAATTGGCTGCTCGATCTGTGAAGTTAGCTGCTCAGTCTGTGTAGTTGGCAGCTCAGTCTGTGTAGTTGACAGCTCAGTCCGTGTAGTTGGCAGCTCAGTCTGTGTAGTTGGCTGTTCAGGCTGTGTAGTTGGCTGCTCGATATCCGTAACATGCTGTCCCGTCTCTGTAGTAGTCTGCTTCTCGATGTCTGTGATCAGTTGCTTGGAGGCAGAAGGCAGCTGCTTGTTGTCTCTACTCAGCTCCTCGGGCTCAGAACTCCGCTGTTCAATCGCTGAAATTGGCTGGGTTATTCGCACGGCTCTGGGTTGGGGTTCCATCTGCTGTAGTTCCGGTCGGGGTTGGAGGACGGCTGAGCATGATGGGTTTTTGGCGGTTGCCGCGATTTTGTCCGCAGTGGCCGTGAGGGTTTCGATGTCAGTCGATGCGTAGGCGGCCAGGAGTTCTTGTATTCTCTGGGGAAGGGCTTTGAGCCAGAGCGATGTGAGAGCCTCCGTGGTCACTAGTTGTCCCCCGAGCCATTTCATGCTCCTGTAGAGCTGTGAGGGGGTCTGATCGCCGAGAACAGAGTCAAGCAGTTTCTGCATTTTGACCGCCAGTGGGTCGGCATATACGGAGAGGAGTCTTTTCTTGAGGTCCGAGTAAGGGTCAGCTGATGAGGTGTTGATGAGATCTGCCACATGTTCGAATGCATCCAGGTCCAAGCTCCCTACCACCGTGGAGAATTTGCTTGAAGAGGTAGTTATATTGTAGACCTCGAAGATGCACTCGACTTGCAAGAACCATAATTCCGGCGCAACTCTGGAAAACGCTCGGAGTTTCAGGGCCATGGTTGCTGTTCCTGTCTGGGGTCACCACTTGTAGCGGATGGGTGTCGCTACTAAAGGTTCGCTAGGAAGGGTAGGAAGGATGTGTCGGGAGAAGGTAACCAGGTAAGTACTGTGTCCCGGTTAAGGGCGCTTCCTTGAACCTGGGGGATACCGACTAGGTACTAGGCCTTAGCTGTTCCACTGAGTCGGGGAGAAGGTGTTCGGTACTGAGCCGTAGCCGTTCCTCGAAGCAGGAGTGAGAGGGGTAAGGAAGTAAATAAATAAGCCAGGTATTGACTAGAGTTGGGGGAAGTAGGAGTCGGGATTGCAATGACTGGAGGCTGGCTTGACCACTGGGGACATCGAGACGGCGGCTTCGTACTTTGTCCAGAGAGGTCGAGCAGGTAGCTAGGTCCTTGGTCCTGAGTGCATGGCTGGGTGGCTGCTGGAACGCCGGTTGCTTGGTCCTGAGTGCATGGCTGGCTGGCGTCTGGTCTTGAGAGAGCTGAAGTGTCCTGGAGGGAGCGCTGGATCGGAATGAATTCTGGGGTTTTTTTTTTTTTTTGGTTTTTTTTTTCCCACCCTCCCAAATTTATTAAATGTACATAGAGAGCTCCAGGCCCAACGGGTTGGAACCTGGAGCTGGACTTAGAGCTACACCTTATTCTACGCTTACGTACTAGAAGGGGGATGTATTTACAATCGGGGGACTTAAGCCTACTTAGTCTAAAATACTAAATCTAGGGGGACACAAAGTTGTATAGGGAGGGACTATACTAGGATGTAACTTAAATCTAACTTAAAACTAACAAATAAACTTAAAACTAATATGTACAATATTTACATACAGCTGCTACTACGCAGCGTCTTCGCAGAGATCCAGGAGTCGTCTGGTGCTGCCCTGCCACCTCTGAGGCAGAGGAGGTGGTGTCAAGTCCCTGAAGAGGGGGTTCACACAGTACCGGAGGCTGTCATAGAACGATGAATTCTGGGCAGCAGGAACGCCCCTATTCATAGGCCGAGGTCGGGGTGCCTCGGTCAAAGTCGGGAGTGCTCGGCCAAGTGCTCGTTCCTATTGGCTGGCCTGGATGCTTCTCATTGGTCCACCAGTGGTCGCTTGTCCAATCATTACATCTCCACAACAGACAAAAAAAAAAAAAAAAAAAAAGTCCGACACGCGGGAACTGCATCATCTTTGCGCGGTTCCGTTCATATCCCTAGTTTCATTAGTAAAGGAATAGATCAGTCATCGATAGGTTTTGAACTTTCGATAAAAATATAAAATAAAATCTCAAAGAGAAGGAAGCTAAAGGCACGACATATGGAAACTAACAGTTTCCAAAGGGACTCTCCCGCCATCTCAACGCTCAATCTAAGAAAACACTATTACCAATATGTTTCAACTAACCGTTGAAATTGCCGAACTCCAAGAAGAGCACAATATTAAAATGATCAGACGTAAGTTACGAGAAAAGTGCTTTGAAGAATGGGCTCACTCCAAATGGCAAGGTGTAGGGGTGATACATTTCAAAGATTGTCCCAAAGCCAACAAGTTTGTCTATGAAAAAGAATGTCTGTCTGGCTCTGAATGGACAAATGCCCTAAAACTGAACGTCAATTATGCGCCATTGAGAGGCGTTCCTAGCGTTATGGGAGCATCAAATGTTGGACCCCTCTGTCGCAAGTGCGGGAGAGAGAACGAAACACCAGCACACGTGCTTGGAAACTGTCCACATAGTATGCTTCTTGTCACTAGGCGTCACCATAACCTCAAACATAGGCTTATTGCTCTCCTTCAAGAAAAAGGCTTCCAATGCCATGAAGAAGTCTACGGCGTGGATGAAGATGGCTCCTCGAGATATGCTGACATCATTGCATTTCAGGCAGAAAGTAAATCAGCATATATAATTGATCCGACAATCAGATATGAGACTAACGATCCCTTGCAGGCAGAGGCAATTGACAGAGAGAAGAAGGCTATATACACTAAATGCATCAAGACATACCAAGAGAAGTTTGAAGAAGCCTATGGAAGAAGGAATTATACTGTACAAGGCCTGTGGTTCGGCACGAGAGGGACGATCCCTAAAGCAACTAATGACTTCCTTGGAACGCTGGGACTAGATACAAGCAAGCTAGCTAGCCTCGCGGAATCAATTCTTATTGATTCCCTGGGGATTCTCAGCTATCACATTTACGGGAGCTGAACAGCTGCTAATCATTCTTTCGAAGATTATTTTTTGTTCACCTTGTAAATTATAAAAAATATCCAAATTCACCATAAAAAAAAAAAAAAAAAAAAAAAAATAATTGCATATAGAGTCATTTTTAAATATCATTTTACCAAATTTCCTTTTCTTTTCCTCCACATTAAAAAATTAATTAACAGACATTCCAAAAATCAATTCAATAAATTTTCGAAAGAATGATTAGCAGGCTGTGTATGTAGCAACCCAACAGACTTGGGCAGCAATCTTTATTTGTTTGTTTATTGAATAAAGCTTTTCTCTTCTTCTTGGCTTAACTAGAATACTCATTCCACTGTTAAATAAACTTAAAAAACAAAAGTGTGGTAAACAGTGACATAAGCCCGTTCAAAGGAACAAAACTAACACTTTCGTGGTTTTAAGCACTTATTTCTCCGACTGGTATCGCCCCATCGAAATTTGCTTCAAAACATTTTTTGTGGAAATTTAGTAAGCTTTTGAATGGTTATATTGTACTTACCACGATTTCTCAACTGTTTTGAAGATATAGCATTTCCAAGTCTATTTGAACCTTTTCCAAGTCAACTGTAACCTTTTACAAATCAAATGCCACCCTTTCCAAGTCATCAGCAACCCTTTCCAATTCAAATGTAACCCTTTCCAAATGAGTTGAAACCCTTTCCAAAGCAAATGTATCGCTCTACAACTCAATTATCACCCTATTTATTTCAATTGCAACAGTTTCCATTTCAATTGTCACCCTTGAAAATGTTTGGAAATTTCAGGGATTGAATCACAATTTTGCAAAAAATTCTTTCTTATCAGTTAAATCAGAATTCTATCTATAAAGATTGTTGTCAAATAGTTATTTAAAAATTTTATTTGAATTTCTATAGGCTCGAATTTTTTTTTATAAAAATTCTCATGACATTAATAAATAAAAGTTTTGCGAATAAAAATGATTTTAACATTTTGATCTAAGAATTCTTACTTATAAGGATTAAGTATGCGTATTGGTTTTTAAAACTTGAAAATAATTTTTTTTTTTATTTTTTTTTTTTAGATCTCACGAAAAAAAGAGGGAAATAATTAAAAAAAAAATAATTGATTTTTTGTTCCTAATAAAGTTTATAGTAACTCATTCACTCTGGCAACATTCACACAATAAATACTTTACACACACCATTCATACTCATATAATAATATTTACACACATTACGATCTCACAAAACGTTTACATCACGAAAGTTAATACAGTTTATTATCTGAAAAAATCATTGATTTTCGAAAAAGTGTATTAATTTCACTCGTTTACTGCTTTCGCCCAATAATAGTAAAAATATTGTCATGATTTATCCTGTAGAGTTGTAAGGCCTTAATTTCGCCCATTCCCCATTACGGTAAATTTTCGAAACATTTTCAAGGGTGACAATTGAAATGGAAACGGTTACAATTGAAATAAAAAGGGTGACAATTGAGTTGTAAAGCGTTACATTTGTTTTGGAAAGGGTTGCTGATGACTTGGAAAGGGTGGCATTTGATTTGTAAAAGGTTACAGTTGACTTGGAAAAGGTTCAAATAGACTTGGAAATGCTATATTAAGGAAAATATACGAAGATCCCAAACCTTTTCATGTCTGTTAATAAAATAATTTATTCTAATACTCACACGCACACACACACACACACACACACACATATATATACATATATATATATATATATATATATATATATATATATATACATATATACATATATATTTGAACCAAGGTTATTTAGGTGATCTATAGGTTCTGAAATGTGAATGTTTCCAGTCAGCACTTCCAAATAGGCCTCAGGATAACGGGAAAAATACGGAAAAAAATTAATCGAGTTTTTTTTTCGAGAAATTCATGAAAAACTGAAAGATGCCTGTAGGCATCATTGTGCGTATGGGGAGGAATGTTTTTGTGCATGAACATGTATAATTTACATTTATTGAAACATATAAAGAATTTATGAGTTAAATTTAAAAAGAACTCTCTTCTCTTTTCATCAAAATCACAGGTAATCCTTGAAACATGATTTGCCTTTAGTTAAACACAAATAATGTTCACATTTATCACAGTAACCACAAATTTGGTTATTGCAGTTTTTCATCCTGCATCTCATCTTCTGAGATACATCAGGCAGTACATCCTCAAACAAATCATTCAAACCTGAGAAGGGACCATTCAAATCGTCGCCATTTACCTCTAAAACATTGGCTGAAAATACGCGGAGGTTCAGAAAGAACATTGTCGTCGACATCTTCGTCATCCTTACTATCATCTGGTGCTGTGATTATATGAAAAATCTGTTTCTCCTCTCCCCATTATCGATCAGATAATGGGATCCATCGCTCGGACCTCAGTAGCAGATGCACGATGGTGCCCACAGGAAACAAATGAACACCCACAAAAATTGACACAAAAAAATAAAACTTCGATAAAACAAACTTTTAATTCGTAAAATACACCACTAGTACTAAAGTGTACGATTTTTTTAGGTCAGAATGGACGTTTTTAATAATATTGTGGCCTTGCGAAACAGGTCCCCTCGGGGTCAGAAACGAGACTCCTGGTTTTGTCAACATTAACTTGTTTTTTCCTTCTTGGGAACAAAGTACAATGTTCAAAATCTTCCAGTCCCTTTGACACTTGTTGATGCTTACAGGGACCAAAATATAACTTGAAAAAACTCAATGTAGTGCGCTGGGAGTGTAAAATATAATATGATGACTGCAGGCATCACGATGCAACAAAGGGTTGCATTCTATACTTATTTTAAGTTTTAAGCGCTGATATCTCTGATTGACGTTGCCCCATTGAATATTGCTTCAGAACCTTTTTTGTAGAGAATTTAGTAAGCATTCGAATGGTCACTTTCCACTTAGCAATTTCCTAACTGTTATCGAGATATTTACGAAAAATATATGAAGATCCGAAAACTTTTCATGTCTATTAATAATTTTTTTTCCGCATACTTCCTTAACTCCAAATATAACCAAAATTTAAACATCTTAGTTAGGATTAATTTACAAGTTGTAGAAAATATTTCAATTGAATCCCGCGATTCTAAGTACTCATAAAAATATAATGCCTTCCAAAAACATTGATTCCACTTTTCTCAGGAACGGTTACAGATATTGCCTTATAAATGGTTTCATTCGTTTTCTTATGTTAAGAAACCTATAAAACAAGTACCTGCAAGCATATAAACACAAAAACGTAAGCTTTACGATTTTTTTGCGCGAATTTCGCCCAAACATTATTTTCTAGTGAGCGGATTCTGCTGGTTAACGAACTTGACCTTTCAAATTAGACGACAGATTTTTTTACCAAATGTCGTCAAAATCGGACCATTTTTGAGCTTGCTAGAGAGCGAGCATATATATGTATACATATATATATATATATATATATATATATATATATATATATATATATATATATATATATATATATATGTATACAAATTTTAGCCACCTATATTTTCGTGATCTATAGGGTCTGAAACGTGAAAGTTTAGTCGGCACTTCCGGATTGCGTCATGAGGTCAACCTCATAAGCGGGTTCTTCCTATGGAGATAGGGAGTAACCGCGCTAAAAAATAACAAAATATTATTTCTAATTATACGTATCCTGTTTTATTGACAAATACATTTTACTACTATAAGCAATCACAAAAATAACGAGCCCCTTTATATACGCCCATGTTACCCAGACTTTTTTTTACTATATATATATATATATATATATATATATATATATATATATATATTTTATTTTAAGAAATATCACAATCTACAATTCAATTGCATTATGTAATTTGTGACAGGTTACTTGCTCACGCCTCAGGTGTCTCCAGTTGTCAGCCGAATACCATCCTAGTATAGGAAGGATTCTAGGATGACCTGGAGTTAACGCCATCCAACCACAGCCTGCGACTATCAGGGAGGATTGGGGGCGGGTGAGATGTGGGCTGTGTTATCCTGAGGAGAGAATACATCAACCGATATCACTCTCAATTTATACAATTATAATTTCTTTGATCGCTCCATGAATAGTTGTTTTTGTTCACACCACGGCACTTTACTGCCTAAGTAAGTCTCGGGGCCACTTCCTGTTAAGGCGTCTTGGTGGAGAGGAAGGATGATGAGGAGGGTGCTGGATAAGGAAGGATTGGGCTATAGGATTAGGATGATTGATTAATTTGCTATGGAAAGATGAGAAGCGGCTAGGGATTATATCTTGGACAAAATGGATATTTAGGTCATTATGGAGGGTGCGATTTGTAACATAAGGGTGGGTTTACACTTGATAGTTATTGCAGGATATTTACATCAGAGAGGAATTGCGACTAATGAAAACCATGTAAAATGTATGTCTGCAATAAATTCTACATGGTAGAATTTATTGCAGACATAAATTTTACATGGTTTTCATTAGACGCAATTTCTCTCTGATATTAATATCCTGCAATAACTATCAAGTGTAAACCCACCCTAATAAGGAGCATTGACTATGGTACGCAGGACTTTGGATTGGAATGTTTCGAATCGGTGGATGTTGGAATGCTTGGCTGTCCCCCAAAGTTCTATTCCGTAAGTCCAAATAGGTTTTATTAGTGAGTTGTAGACAGTTAGTTTGTTATGTAGGGTTAATTGTGATGATCGGTTTAGTTTTCTGTACAGCTGTCCGAATCGTCGATTAAGCTCTTGTTGTTTGCGTTTAGTGTGTGCGTTCCAAGTCATTCGAGAGTCAAGATAAAACCCAAGGTATCGAATAGTATTGGTTATGGGTAGAGCCCGGAAGTTAGACATTTATTTTTGGTTAAAATAGGCAGGCAAAAAGGCTCTTAAAATACTGAAAATAGGCAGTATTGTAATTAAAATAGGCATTTATTAGGCGTGAAGGTAAAGAGGAATCTCACTCATTATTAATAAAAATATGTATTTTAAATTCATTTCTTTATTATCAATTTATCACAGACTTAGTGTACTTACTCTTACTTTCCCTTGTTACAAGCAACAACAAGATGCTTTTTCAAAGTATCAACTGTCATAGAATTTCTCAGAAAAAATGTTTTTCATCATGGGAACACTTCCTCTGCATTATCCTATCATTTATAAATCCGGAACACCAGGTAATTACGCATTGTCACAGCAAAAGGGGTGTGAGGAAGGAGACATACGTCTGTCATCCTCTCTCTATCCTGGTATTCATTATGCTTGTGCATTCCTTCTACTAAGGAAGGTTCTGTTATTTACAGAGGTTAAATCCATGGGTTGGGAAAATAAACTTTCGAATAGATATTTGTGACGGCAATATGTAATTTAATTTGTGCAACCTTTTTTGTCTTCGATGAAATTCATTATGTGCTTTTTAAAATGTTTAAATCGCAGAAAAAATTGCATAACGACCAAAAAAGGGGAAAAAAGGCTTTAAATCTTAAAATAGGCAACGGAAGCCAAAATAGGCAAAATAAAAATTGTCTCTACACTTCCCAAATGCACGAAAACATATTTATTTCTATCTGATTCTTTAATACATCCATTCAGATAAAAAAGGCATTTTGCCTAACTTCCGGGCTCTAGTTATGGGTAAAGGATTGCCGTTGAAGGAAACAGTAGGACAGGTTTTACGTCAAGTGTAAAGGTTATTTGTTGACATTTTTCGACGTTTATTTTAATTCGCCACTTTTTGCACCACTGTTCAATTTGAGTTAAATGGGTTTGTAGGTTTTGTGAAGCAGTGTCCGGATTTATTTGGGGGGTAAGGATGGCCGTATCATCTGCATACGTTGCAAGGAGGGTGTCGGGATGTCAGCTGTATAAAGGGTATAAAGGATAGGACCAAGGACGCTACCCTGAGGAACTCCCGCTTCCACAGGGAAATAATCTGAGTAGGCTGTTCCATGCCGGACTCGAAAAAATCTGTCAAAGAAGTAGGAGCGAAGGATTAGGTAAAGGGTGCTAGGAAGGTGAGTTTTGAGTTTAAAGAGTAAGCCTGAATGCCAGACTCGGTCGAATGCTTGAGCTACATCCTTGAAGGCAGACGTGCAATACTCTTTTCGCTCGAGGGATGATGAGATGAGATCCACAACACGAAGCCCTGTCTGCATTGTGGAGTGTTGGGAGCGAAAGCCGAATTGATGAGATGGGATGAGATTTTGGGAATTAAGGATAGGTAGGCGCTTTAATAAAACCTTTTCAAATAATTTGGAAAATATAGGGAGAAAACATATGGGGCGGTAGGAGGGAGGGTTGTTAGGAGGTTTACCAGGTTTAGGAAACAGAACTACAATGGAACTTTTCATCTATCAATAAAATATTTTATTCTAATCCTTCCTTAACTCCAAACGTAACCAACATTTAAACATCTTTGTATGTATGAATTTCAAACAAACAGAAAATGTTTTTTGAAATTTTAAATAATGCCGAGATCGAAGGGCTGGCAGCAAAATGTCATATTCGTTGGAAAAAACTGAATTTTAACATTTATTAGATGCATCTGTGGGTGGCATGTCGCGTTATCCATAAACAAAATTACACGCCGTTTTCTATGTCGCATTCTCTGATCGAAAGGTTTTAGCCATTCTCTCATTATAGGCGTTGTCACCCATGCTTTTTTGTTAGCTTTTCAAGTTATTCTTGAAGTATTGACGTTGATGTTCTTAAAACAACGTGGTTTTAATGATTTACCGATTATTAAAGGCTGTTCAAAATCAGCTATATGGGTCCGATTTTAGATGTCCGTTGTCCGTAAGTAGAGGGTCCACTATTGAGAGGTGCTAATGCATTGATTTCAAGGGGTTTTCGCCGGGACCATGGATATTCTGTCCGTTCATAGAGGTGTCCACCATTTGGAGGTGTCCGTTACAGGAGGTTTCACGGTATATATACATATATATATATATATATATATATATATATATATATATATATATATATATTGTAATGATCTATAAGGGGGTGCTCCAGAAAGTGTCAGTTTCTGGCATAGCAAAGAGTAGAATTCCGATACAATAAGTCCATCACAGATATAATTTTTGTCAAACAATTAAACAAATAAAAGCAGTTATAATAAAAGGTTTAGCAATTGGCAGTGCTTACCTTGGCAGTATTTATTTTCTTAAAAAAGGCAGCGTGAAATAAAAAAGGATTCAAAATTTCTCGGCTAGGAGCGATAAGGCATAGAGAAATACAAGTTTCCCATGAAGATAAGAACTCTGGAGTCTCTGGTATGGTGGGAATGACGCCTATAAGAAGAGCCTCCCCCACCACTCGCTCTCATTGCAGCGAACGGGCAGAGCACACTCACTTCGTCTTCACTCGATGGCCAGACACCACTCTATGATCTAGCAGTCGTCCATCATTCTCCTCAGCATAACATATTTTGGCGCGGTTCCTCCCCCCCTTCATAGGGAGGAACCCCGCTAATAGGGCTGACCTCATGACGCAATCCGGAACTGCCGACTAGAAAATTTTACGTTTCAGTAAGAAAATAACGGTGTTTCAAATTTGTGTGTGTATGTGTATATATATATATATATATATATATATATATATATATATATATATATATATATTGTGGTGTGATAAGATTTAAAAAGAAAAGGAAAATGAATTATATTTAAAATTTTTTAGAGAAAAACCGTATATCTCAGGGTTCATTTAAATATTACCAAATTCACCACATACGGATTTGTGAATAAAACTATTATTTATTTAGTGTGAATAATTACTTTAATTTAATAAAATTTCTTGAAAGAAAAGGCATGAGAAATGTTAATTTATAACCACTTCTTACCATATGTCCTTTTATTGTGTTGAGACCATATTACATACCAGGAGAAAGGTTCATAGTAAATAAAATAGAGTTGGAAACAATTGACTTATATTGAAATTATATATAATTTATATGTTTTTGGCATGGTTGTGATACTAAATTAAATATATTAAATGTAAAAAAGAAATGAGCTTGACTCACATAATTTTATCAATGTTGGGGCATTAAAAGAAATTAGCACGTAATTAACATATTGAACTTTTATAATAAAAATAAATCATTGGCCATTATTTAATCTTGGCTAGCTTTTATACTTTATATTGAGTTTACTTATGCATTGGCAGTTATTTTATATTGAGTGATACTCAGCTTATGATGCGGATGGTGTTCTGGAAGTGAAGAGGCAGACTTGTAGTAGTTATATCGGCATGCTGAGGAGAATGATGGTCGGCTGCTAGATTATAGAGTGGTGTCCGGCCATCCAGTGAAGATGAAGTGAGTGTGCTGCAATGAGAGCGAGTGGTGGGGGAGGCTCTTCTTATAGGCGTCAGAGTTCTTATCTTCCTGGGAAACTTGTATTTCTCTATGCCTTATCGCTCCTAGCCGAGAAATTTTGAATCCTTTTTTATTTCACACTGCCTTTTTTAAAAAAATAAATACTTCCAAGCTAAGCACTGCCAATTGCTAAACCTTTTATTATAACTGCTTTTATTTGCTTAATTGTTTTACAAAAATAATATCTGTGATGGACTTATTGTATAGGAATGCTACTCTTTGCTATGCCAGAAACTGACACTTTCTAGAGCATCCCCTTATAGATCATTAAAATATATATGTATATATATATGTATATATATATATATATATATATATATATATATATGTATATATATATATATATATATATATATATATATATATATATAGAGGTGTCCACTATTTGGAGGTGTCCGTTACAGGAGGTTTCACTGTATATGTATATATATATATATATATATATATATATATATATATATATATATATATATATACACAGTGAAACCTCCTGTAACGGACACCTCCAAATAGTGGACACTACTACTACTAGTGGACGCTACTCTTTGCTATGCCAGAAACTCACACTTTCTAGAGTACCCCCTTATAGATCATTACAATATATATATATATATATATATATATATATATATATATATATACATATGTGGAGGTCCGGTGAGTCCAGGTGTCATGAAACCACAAACGTGATCACCACGAAATTGAACGAAATTATATATATATATATATATATATATATATATATATATATATATATATATATATATTTGTCTGTCCGCTCTCTAGCTCCCAGACGAATGGTCCGATTAGGTTAAATTTGGTACAAAAATCTTTCGTCTAATTTGAAAGGTCAAGTTCGTCAAGGCGATAGCTTTAGCCGTTTCCGAGAAAATTGGAAAAATAGTTGTTAAATCAAGTTTTTGGTTTGGTTATTTAGAATCATGGGATTCGGTTAAAACATTTTCTGCTTGTTTGAAATTCATACATACAAAGATGTTTAAATGTTGGTTACGTTTGGAGTTAAGGAAGGATTAGAATAAAATATTTTATTGATAGATGGAAAGTTCTGGGAATATATATTTTCCTTCATATCTCGAAAACAGTTGTGAAATCGTAGTAAGTGGATAGGAACCATTTGAAAGCTTACTAAATGCTGTACAAAGAAGCTTATAAAGACATTTTTGATTAGGCGATGTCAATCGGAGAAATAAGTGCTTAAAACTCCAAACACATTTGTTTTGTTCTTTTGTACGAATTTTTGTCGTAGTTTAAATCACTTTTTAATTTTTGTCTAATTTCCCTTAATTTTTATATTGCTTTTATTTTTGTAATTGCTTATATTAGGAAAATGTATTTGTATGTGAAACAGGATATGTCAAATGAGAATCAATTTTATGTTGTTAGAAATAGATGGGTTAGAAAAATATGGGCAACCTTGCATAAATTCCTAGCAAAATAGAAATTTACATGAACGTTAGGGACACCATTATAATGTTTGTTTTTTTGTTGTTTTTTTTTTTTTTTTAACTCGTTTCCTCCTTCTCTCCATAGATAGGAAACCTGATTCTGACGTCGACCAAATGACGTAATCCGAAAGTGCCGACTAAAAGATCGTTGAGCATACATTATGTGAATTTTTCCTCGGAATCCCTGTGCAGAACAACCTGAAATAAGTGAGTAAAGCTACAAGATTTTGTGTGAATTCTCTGCCCTGCCTCAGGGTGAGCGGAGGAGGGGGCTATTCCTGTCTCCGCAGAACAGTCCCCCTCTACTAGCTGCCTCCTAGCTAGCTCAGAAACTGACGGCCTTCTCGGGAACCGAGAACTAGCATTCCGAAGTGCCCGCATCACCTCTTTGGCTCAGGGTTAACGTCTTGGAGTCTGAGACTAAACAGTCCGAGATCGAGGCTCCTGTTGGCGCTTATATTTTTTTCAATTATTTGCGAACAAATATAGATTTAAATAATTCAGTTTAATCGTTCTATTGAATATATATGGGAGGATTTTACCACATGGTAATGGCACGCGGTGGTAAACGATCCAGGTCAGCTGGCAGCTTTCCACCTACGTCGCCGTCGAAGAATACGCGTTCTAGAAGGAAGAATACCAAGAAACAGGCTTTAAGAAATGAAAATTCGTCTCCATTAGTTGAAGGAACTCCCGGTACTTCTAAAACCAATGAAGAGACAAAAGAAGAGTCTGCATTTTTCACAGCCAACCCATTCCAAGCGTTACAGAAAAAGCAAGAATAAGAAATGGAAACTGAAAAATCACAACATAAAATCATAAAGCCTCCCCCATATTTGTCAACAACATCAAAAACATTAGAATTTTCTGCGCGGACCTAAATCAAAAAGTTGATCCACAATCATATACACCACAACCCCTGACACAGATAGAGAAATCATTAAATATTTGAACGACTCCAAGGCTCAGTACCATACGTATCAACCGAAGGATGAACGTGCCCTGCGAGTGCTTATACGAAATCTCCATCCCTCCACCCCCACGGAAGAGATCATTGAAGAGCTTTATTTATTTATTTTATTTTAAGGGTTTCACATCTAAGGTGATAAGCTCTTGGATAGCAGATTACCCCAGGAATAAGATATAGCAGATTTCCATTTTCTGGAAAGGACGATGTTGTTTGATTTATGACATGCCCGCTCCTTTCTTACCTCTGCTTCCAAAGTGCAGCCTAAACTTCCAATATAGAGTTTGGCTTGAAGATCTGACTTTTTGCACGGTTCCTCCCTACCTCCATAAGGAGAACCCGCTAATGAGGTTGACCTCACGACGCAATCCGGAAGTGCCGACTAGAAACTTTAAGGAAGTAACTTAACTAGAGTTAAGGAAGTATGCGAAAAAAAAAATTTTATTAATAGACAAAAAAGTTTTCGGATCGTGGTAAGTGGAAGGTGACCATTCGAATGCTTGCTAAATTCTCTACAAAAAAGGTTCTGAAGCAATATTTGATAGGGCAATGTAAATCAGAGATATAAACGCTTAAAACTTAAAAAGTTATTGTTTTATTCTTTTGAACCTGTTCTTGTCTTTGTTTAACTCACTTTTTAATTGGTTGTTTTTGTTTGAAATTTCATTTATCAGTAAAATTAGTATTTTATTCAAATAAGCCAAGAAACTATAAAAGGTATTGGTAATAAGTTTGGAGTGGCTGTGGTAATCAAGATGACTGTGGCTAATCATGATGGCGTATACATAGGTTTGCTTTGAATTCTCCTATCTATATAACCTTCCTCATACTGCTACAACTGAAGTTATCATTATTTCTTATTTTATAAAAAGATTTAACCCACGAGAGAATGGACTTTTATTTGCCATGAAGCACATATTTACAGTTGATTATAACAGTAAAACGAATTTGCTTGTAAAAAGGGAAACTTAAAATGACAACGAATTTTCGGTTGTTTGGAATAGAGCCTTCTGAGCAGTAGTCGTAGAGTGAGTACGTTTTCAGTACATAATTGTATTGGCTTATTCAGCTTTTCTCAAGAATGAGGATTATCCGCTTCTCTGTAAGTTGGCTACTGTCGGTTTCCTGTTATTTGTGATGCCTAATCTATTCTATTTCTTCGAGATGCACGGAACCGCGCTAAGATGACGCAGTTCCTGCGAGTCGGACTTTTTTTTCTCCTAGTGGAGTCCCAACCATCCTTTGACTTCGCGTCACCTCAACGGCTAACTATCTTCATCTCATTTAGTATTTCTGTTCGCTCTCTAGCTGCCTAAAAAATGGGCAGATTTTAATGAAATTAGGTATTATTCCTTTACTAATGACACTCGGGAACGGCGCTAAGATGACGCAGTTCCTGCGAGTCGGACTTTTTTTATTCTACTCCTTCCTTAAATCCAAACATAACCAAAATTTTAACAACTATTTTTCCACTTTTCTTGAAAATGGTTAAAGATATCGTTGGTTTCATTCGTTTTCGTATGCGAAGAAGCCTATAAAACGAGCACTTACAAGCATATGATGTAACCGTAACTATTTTTTCGCGCGAATTTCGCACCAAAAACCATGTTCCGGTGGACGGATTTTGCTAGTTAACTAACTCGACCTTTCAAATTAGACGAAAGATGGTTATGCAAATACGAAAATACGAAATTCTGAAACGATTTTAAGATTGCTGAAATTTTGGTGGTTACTAGTATTTGTAGTGAGATTAACGAAAAGCAATGTTAGCTGCTCATATCTTGGTGGAAAACCTGCCAGCTGGGGGGGGGGGGGGATAAGCGCTGAGCGTATGGCGCGCGCTCCGCTTTATACCGCCAGCTGACAACTTTTCCACCCACATATTAGCAGCTGACAATTTGTTTCGTCAATCTTATTACGAATACTACCTACTAACAAAATTTCAGGAATCTTAATATAGTTTTTGACTATTTAATAGCGAAAGCATGCTTATATTGATTACAACTTCTGAATATATTGATTGTAAATGAATATTTTTATTATCAACGTTAAAATATATTATGTATGTGCATTAAGGTATGATTTCATACCTTCAAGGTCATTTATTTGTATAAAATACTTTATTGGTAATAAAAAAGTATTATACAATTAATCATAATAATAATAATAGTATACTAATAATACTTTGTAATAAAAAGAAAGTCAATCGTTTTCTGATTCTGACTCTGCACCTTCAGAATCATCAACCCCCCCCCCCCGCAGTAATAGTGCGGTCAGCCTCTTCTTGGTGTCTTTCAGCTGAAAATACTATTTATTGTTATTGATAAAATGATTAAACATTAATAAAGCATAGAAAATGATCTGATCTCGAACAATCATATCAACTACTCGACGGAATTGTTCGCCGTCAAACCATTTACATGTTTATATACTATCTTCCAGAGGAGTTAAACTTGAAGGTTCTTGTTTGTTTATTTTAGATTTTAAACATCGTCGTATAGGTATTTTTTTTTTCAATCTACTTTACAGTAGATTTATACCTACTCGATATTAGGCGTATAGCCATCGGGGATCAAGCATACAGGCTGCTAGGATTGCTAAAACGTGAAGAAGCTCTACACCTCTTAAGGATTGTTTAACTGTAGTGTGTATAGAGTGTCTGACACAGCAGACATACAAACAAACAGACAACAATTCTATAAATCATTGTTTTGGGTACAATTGCTTTGATAAAGGCCCCCAATAGTTTTTTACTCATATATCTTGCATATACAAACAGCGATCCGTTAGTATTTTTTTATATGTGAAGATAGATTACGGCTAGAAGTGGTAAGTTGGTAAATCGGGTCCAGAATAAACCCCCCTCCTAATAAACCGATTTACTTTATTTTTACAACATATTTTTCTATTAATATTTCCACAAACGAATATCGAGTTACGTCCGAGCAACTTTGGGTCCAGAGTAAACCCCTCCTCCAGATGAACCAATTTTTCTGGTTAAAGAACTCGTTAAATCATTTGCTAAGAGAATACTATATACAAAGTTTCGTGACAAAAAAAAACCTCTGGTGTGTATCGTATTAACGATAGTTCATGAAATGTTGGACGTGATTCTTTACATCGGCATAACTTTTTTATTTATGTACCGATTCGCACGAAACAAACACTAAATGTTAAGTGAAACGTACCACAATATATTAGTGAATACTGCAACTAAATCGGATAAGCCGTTTCTGAGATTAGCGCGCACAGATAAACAGACAAGCAGGCAAAAATTGTAAAAATCATTGTTTTGGGTACTATTGCATTGATAAAGGACCCCAATAGTATTTTTCCCCATCTTCCAGATACAGACAGCGATCCGTTAGAATTGTATTATTTGTATAATTAAAAAATTTCATGAATCTTAAAATCGTTTCACATTTTCATATTTTTCCGAAGTTTGCAACGCCCCCGCAGCCAAACCCACCGCTACCTAGCCAGCTGACAAGTGGCACTGTTCTAGTTAAGACTTGTACAATCAATAGTGAAAAAATGAAGAATCTTAAAAATCGTTGCATGAAATGTACACGGGCCGACGGACTATAAAGGTAAGAGCTGCTGTTAGGAGATGATTGAAACTCCCCAGAGATGTGCCTCTGGGATATTTCCATGCGTCCTGTGGAAGTGCGGGATTAGGTGTATTCTGTATGAGCGTCCTCGTTCCAGCTCTGACGCTGGGGCGACTTCTTAGGTTGGAGAGCTCTGCAATGGCTCAGGCGAGGGCTGCTTTTTCTTCAGTAACTGTCACCAGAAGGATACGAGATGCTATGGAGGCTCTCACCAGGCAGGGCTTGAGCGAAGATGCATGGTACCCTCAGAGCAGAAAGGATTGGTGGGTTAAGAAGCTCTATTGCTCTAATGATGGAGATGGGTTCAGGGAGACCAATGCAACATAAAGAATACACAAAAAAAACATTGTTGTACAAAATGGCCGATGATACAAAAATAAAAAATGAGCGTCTCCTTCGCTCAAGATTTGCTGGCAAGCCTTGCTTATATTATTATCTCCTAAGTAGTAAATCTATATTAGCTAGCTAATCCTTAACAATCTAATAAGTAAATACAATATAAGTAAATAGTAACCAAAACTAAAAATTACTAATGCTACGATCACTAAGAGCAGTTGTCTCTATAAACCTAAGTAAAAACATATATAAGTATAACCATGGAGTTAGTAGATAGTGGAGGGAGTGTTATCTAACTTCCAATGCTAAAAATGTGTAGGTCTGAAATCGGCCATGCCAGTGTGACAAAAGTACCAGTAGTGACACGCGAAAATTTGAATCTGAATATGATCGTAAACAAACAATGAATTTGAACGAATATATATATCATATTCTTATTGATTTATATTTATACACATATATAAATGTCAATTTATACGAATACGACACATAAATTCGTTTAATTTCATTGTTTGTTTACAATAATATTCAAAGATTCACCTTTTCGCGCGCTTTTTGTCACACTGGCATGGCCTATTTTAGGCTTCAACTTTTATCGTTTAGACTCCCTCCCCTCCCTTCTAACTCAATGAGTATAACACATGTATGATTCAGATGCGATAAAAATAAACAAAAAAAAAACCAAAGAAAAACCTGGTAAAACTGAAGGAGAGTGTCCTCAGCACCGATTTTCTTCAAAGTTTGCACTATAACGTATTTTGATGCACTAAACACGAATCCGTTGAAAAAAAAAGTTGCTCGCAACTAGGAAAGAAGTTATTTTTAAAAAAAAGTTCACTGTTATGAAGGTTAGGGAAGACTGCCTTGGACGACTTTTGGGCCATAGAATTCTTTTCATTTCTGCGAGTTGGATTGACTAGGGGTTTTGATGTTTTCTTGAGCGAGCGGAGCGAGCGGAAACGCATAGCACGTATGCTCAAAAGCGACAGTTTACGACAAAGTCAGCTACCACAGGTGAGTCTAAATCTCAATTACACTTCGTCATTAAGGACTATTGCGCAGGCGCGTGTTTACATATAAGCTGTTTACCCCGTCTTTTATAACCTCCATAACAGTGAACTTTAGTGCTTAATAACTTCTTTCCTAGTTGCGAGCAACTTTTTTTTTCAACGGATTCGTGTTTAGTGCATCAAAATACGTTATAGTGCAAATTTTGAAGAAAATCGGTGCTGAGGACACTCTCCTTCAGTATTACCAAAAACCTAAATAACAACAAATTTATTATTGCGAATACCATAAAAAAAAAATCTTAATTTAGAAATCCAATTTCTTTTATGCACTCTTCGCATTGATATAATACACCTTCTTTATCATTTAAACCTCTTTGCTTTGTGGGCGGGGTTATTGAAATAATCAATAACCTGCTCCATGTAGGTTAAATGGTAAATGTCACTTTTTCAAATATGAATACAAGCTTTCGCACTAATAATCTAATAGAAGTTCGGTTGTGTCATTCATCAGTTTAGAATATCATGCTGAGTCAAAATACGAAAAAATATTTGGATTATTCTGAACCAATATATATTCACGAAGTTTTATATATGACTTTTTCTAGTTGAACAATCAGTTGTTGTTCTTAGCTATATGCTTTCTTTACTTTTGTTAGGAAACGTTTGGTCTAATGAATGTTTATCTCCCCTATTTGTTTATCTATTCTTGATAATTGTGGAACCTTTTAATTCTAATTTATGTAAAAAGCATTGATAAAGTAAGGCACAAATGTTAATAAACTTATTTCTTAAAGTTAATGGCTTCCTTCTTCAAAATCTCTTTGATATTTTAGAACATAGATAGATGTGTAGGATTAAAATGGCCCAGGATGGGAGCCCTAAAGAGACTATTGAGTCTTTGACAAAAGAAGTGGATGCTCTAAAGGCTAGACTGGAAGAAGAAAGACAGAAACTAAATGATGTTAGCTGTAAGTATTAAATAAGCTATAATTAAGTCTCCTTTATTTTTTTCTCTTCAAAAGCTATTATCCGTCAAATGTACATTGTCTTTATTTCAATATTGTTTAGAAGCGTTTCCTTTATTTATTGGAAGATTTTGACTCAATTGGTTTTAGTTTGTTTGGATAAATCAATTGGTTTTTAAAAGCCATTATTTTGCTTTGACCAATTACAATTTTATTGCCAGTTATTCATTATTTTAGTGTTTATCAAGTTTAATAATTTCATTTTGCCTCCTTCAGTTGTTTGGCATTTCGTTTGGTAATTTTCCTAACTAGTGCATTCAGTTCTTTTCAACTAAAATATATATATTGAGTGTTGAAATGGTAGGGTAAATGACTGAGTAATGACAACCTCACTTTAGCGACTCTGGAAGCTCACTGACAAGTATGAGCCTTTTGAGACTCGATGCTGCCTGTTTCAATGGATTAGGCTATTAGTCAAATTGGGTCTTTTTTACTTTACCCACACCAGTTACTGTTTAGAATAACGTCATAATATTTTGTTACAATATTGTAATAGGTGTTGCTAGGCTACATAAAGTTTATACATGAAAGACGTTATAGATTATAAGACACGTTGAAGTTGTGTTTGTTGTGCTGTGTTGAAGTGGTCAAATAATGAATTTGATTAAACTGAGTCGTGTGTTGAAATCTGAAGAAGTAGCGTATAGAGCATTACAAAAGTATGGAGTTCTGCCTAAAAATAATTATTAGTTTAAACATTTGTTCTTCGTAACTATTAACTTAATGATACGATAAATAACTGTTTTAGTAATAAAAGTAACTGGCATGGGTAAAGTAAAAAAGACTCGTCAAATTATATCTAATGGCTGTAGTGTCAGAAGTTTCTGCTGTAAAAATGCTTTGATTTTTTAAAAATGCATAAGATTTTTAAAAAATCTCCAAAATTAACAAAAAAAAAAAAAAAAAAAAAAAAAACGGGGGTTTTTCGTAGAAAAACAAAAACCAGGTTGTAGATCAGACACAGAACAGTGCACTAATAATTCTCCTTTTTGTTATAAATAAAAACCTCTAATTTTGAAATTTTTGATACTAAAAAGTAAATACCTTAACCCTTGGGAATGTGCAGTATCCAGTAGATACGAAGGGGGAACGTCTGAAGGAAATCCGCTATGATTGGATAGACTGCGGCAGCTCCACCCACTTCTAGCTGTTTTTTCATTTCCGTTCACCTTAGCTTTAAATTGGTTCTTGTTGGATGAGGTTAAGCCTCTTTGAGCCCTAGTTTTGCTTCGTGGATACATCGTATGTCCCTAGGTAGTAATTTGTATATACGGGATTTTGATAATTGATGTGTCTATTATCAATATTCTATTTGGTTATATATATATATATATATATATATATATATATATATATATATATATATATATATATATGTTATATATATGTTATTTAATGCAAGACAATGTCTGAAATATCTATTTGAGTATTCTGATTATATTATTATCTTTCTTATATCACTTCCTTGTTCCTTGGGGCTCATGCGACCAATTTGTTGTTTGTTACGTGAACAATAGCTCAACAATGTTGAATAATAATATTTTCATTATTGTCCAAAAAGTTAACAGCAGCACAACAGTGTAAGAAGTAAGTGAAGGCACTTAGATCCCCCATGGACCTTAGAGAAAGGAATGTCATTCCACCTTCATACCGGAAGAAACGTAAACAATTTGTAGCCTCAAAAACAATTTATTTAATAATTTAATTAAATTTAAAAGACTATTTATTATTTATTGTATGTGACTTAATTAAAAAACAATGAGACTGAATTGGTTATCCTAACAAGAATTATAAGAAGGTTTTAAAAATTTAGCTCAATTAAAAAGTTATAATTATCGAATGTGATAAATTCCATTATCAAAATAAATAAAAAATGTTTTATTTTAAAACAAAACTATGTTAATGAATGATTTTATATTAATTGAACTTTAATCCCTGTTGTATCTCCCAAATACATCACCTGTTCCCGTGTGTGGAAAGGAGCGCGCGCTCCTGAGGATTATGAACTGCTTTGTCTTACTTAAATAATATTATAAAGAATATATGTAATAAATGTTAACAAAATTGGTTTGGTGGGTCTTGAAATATTTTGTATGCCAGTTTGAAAAGAGTAGTCTAGAGAATATGTGTTTAAAATATTTTTTAAAATTTAAGCAATTTATGTACACAAAAAAAAAAATGAAAATCTCAAGATGTTGTAACCCCTTAATTGGATATTTTATCTATTAAGTTTAATTTATTTATTTTTGCTTTTAGTGGCAACAGTTGGGGAAAGACTTGAGCTGATAGCTTTTCAAAATATCAAGCCCAGAAGATTGTTGAAAGGCCACCAAGCTAAAGTTTTGTGCTCTGATTGGGCACCTGATAAACGACACATTGTATCCTCTTCACAGGTATTTCTTGATATTTTCTGTTTAATTTATCAATTATTTTTAATTACTGTAATAAATAATACCCTGTGTCATTACTGTGATAATCCCTTTTGAAGAAAGTGAATCTTTCTGTTTTCTTCTTTTGTGCGCATGGTTTTTAAAAGAATAAATACACACAAAACCTCATCAATTTGGATTTTGATATTTTCATCACTAAAGATTTTACACCCTTTTGAAATCTTAAAGTTTAACAGTTATTTAATTATTCAAGCAATCTATGAGCCTGTAAAACAAATGAATATTGAATGTGTAGCAGTGACTCACTCGCGTACTATTGCTTTGTGTCAGGAGAAGTTGACACTGAGCTCATTGGGCATAGTTCGCAAGCGAGTCACTCGCTGGTTACAAACCCATCTGGCTTTTGGACATGTTATTCAGATGGTTACGAGTTAGTCTGTTGCTGTGTGGTCCAAAAAGTGCCATTTTGTGATGTAAAATTTGTGATTTTTATAAAAGATTTAATATACGCATAACTGAACTTTATTTGTGTACTTATTGATTATTGTGTGCATAAATACGCATAATCACGTTGGGGTCACCACTGCTGCGTATTTATGCACACAATAATCAATAAATGCACAAATAAAGTTCAGTTATGCATATATAACTTATGTTCATGATTAGATGGCAAGAAGGACCTATTGGAAACAAGCCCATTGGCCAAAACTTATTAATTTGGTATTTTATCTTTGGTTACATTTAGGGAGATTATTTACAGTATTTACATTTTTTATATTTACATTATCTTACAAGGTTTGCTTACAATAGGTCTCTAGGCCATTTGCACAAGGCGACGGTGAGGGTTACCGGGAATGGAGAATGAGGATAAGTTATTGATTAGGGGATTGTCGTGACCAGGCAAACGGGACTGGAAGTTAAGGTATCGGGTTTTTGATAGGGTTTGGACAAAGGGGATTTCTAGGTCGTTATGGATAGTTAAGTTTGAAACATAGAAAGGGGCATTGACTATTTTATGGAGTATTTTGGATTGGAGGGTTTGGCTTCTGTGGATATTGGATCGCTTGGCACACCCCCAAACTTCCAAGCCATACGTCCAGGTAGGCTGAAGTATTGTAGTGTATATTCGTCTCTTGTTCTGTAAAGATAATTTGGCGAGAATCTAGTAGTCTATTAAGTAGTCTAAAACATCTGGTTTTTTTTCCAGTCTTTTCTTTTGTATGTGTTAGCTCCAGGTAAGTCGTTTGTCAAGGGTAAGTTCTAGGTAGGTCACTAGGGTTTTTTTCATGGATTTCACTCTGGTAAAGATTGATTGAAGGGCATTTGGATCTTCATAGGGAGAATGTTATGTGGGAGGATTTTTCAGGATTGACTTTAATCCGCCATATTGTGAACCATGGCTCAAGCAGTTGGAGATGGGATTGAAGATGTTTGGAATCAAGTATAGGATCTGAATTGGATGAGAGGTTAGTTGTATCGTCAGCAAAGAGTTAGTCGGATGCTAAGTGTTGTAAAAAGTACCATTATGTGATGTTAAATTTGTGATTTCCCATTATGGGTAAAATCCTTGAAAAGCTTCTCGCTTTTCAAACGTCTTACCCCATTCTTGAACCCTGCTTCCTTTCCCACCAATTTGGTTTTAGCGCGGTTCCCCCTTCATAGGGAGGATCCCCGCTTATAAGGTTGAGCTCATGAAACAATCCAAAGTTTTGGGAACTTCGTATTCTTTCATTAATATCTCGAAAACGGTTGAGAATCATAGTAAGCGAAAGGTTACCATTAGAAAGCTTACTAAATGCTCTACAAAAAAGGTTCTGAAGAAAGTTTTGATTAAGCAATGTCAATCGGAGAAATAAGTGCATAAAACTTTCTCTGTGTCAGTCAGACATCTGCCCGGGTCTAGGTAGGTACTAGGCAGGCTTCAGGTAGGCTTTTATTGCACTTTATAAATCAAGATGCATCCTAGGAGAGCTGACAGCTACTTTACCTGTAGGAAGTCACGCAGCCAAATGCTATAGTAGAAATATAATTATATTTTGTGGTTATATGTGGCGTATTTCATTAAAAAATAACACTAATGTCTTATTTTCTGGTACAATTTTATTTTTTTCAATTGCATTTAACAGTAAAATGAGTAGTTTAGTATTTTTAATTGCATTTGGAGACCTGATGGCCGTGAGGGTTAAGGCGTGAGCACTTAACACTCTTTGCAAAAGATTGTGGGTTCGATTCCCACTAGGGGTGGTGGCTTTTCTTTAGAAAAAAGAGGCATCACCCCTATCCTGGCTAGAAAAGGGTGGTGCTCCCCCTTGACAAACGACTTACCTGGAGCTAACACATACAAAAGAAAAGACAGGAAAAAAAAAACAGATGTTTTAGACTACTTAATAGACTACTAGATTCTCGCCAAATTATCTTTACAGAACAAGAGACGTATATACACTACAATACTTCAGCCCACCTGGACGTATGGCTTGGAAGTTTGGGGGTGTGCCAAGCGATCCAATATCCTCAGAATCCAATCCCTCCAATCCAAAATACTTTATAAAATAGTCAATGCCCCTTTCTATGTTTCAAACTTAACTATCCATAATGACCTAGAAATCCCCTTTGTCCAAACCCTATCCAAAACCCGATACCTTAACTTCCACTCCCATTTGCCTGGTCACGACAATCCCCTAATCAATAACTTTTCCTCATTCTCCATTCCCGGTAACCCTCACCATCGCCTTGTGCAAATGGCCTAGAGACCTATTGTAAGCAAACCTTGTAAGATAATGTAAATATAAAAAATGTAAATACTGTAAATAATCACCCTAAATGTAACCAAAGATAAAATTCCAAGTTAATAAGTTTTGGCCAATGGGCTTTTTTCCTATCGGTCCTTCTTGTCATCTAATCATGAACATAAGTTATATATACATCACTGAACTTTATTTGTGCATTTATTGATTATTGTGTGCATAAATACGCAGCAGTGGTGACCCCAACATGATTATGCGTATTTATGCACACAATAATCAATAAGTACACAAATAAAGTTCAGTTATGCGTATATTAAATCTTTTATAAAAATCACAAAGTTTACATCACAAAATGGCACTTTTTGGACCACACAGCAACAGACTAACTCGTAACCATCTGAATAATCTGTCCAGATGGGTTTGTAACCAGCGAGCGACTCGCTCGCGAATTATGCCCAATGAGCTCAGTGTCAACTTTCCCTGACACAAATCAATAGTACACGAGTGAGTCACCGCTACAAATTCATTATTCATTTGTTTTACAGACTCATAGATTGCTTGAATAATTAAATAACTGTTAAACTTTCAAAGGGGTGTAAAATCTTTAGTGCTAAAAATATCAAAATCCAAATTGATGAGGTGTTCATGTGTATTTAGCTCGCGAACTATGCCCAATGAGCTCAGTGTCAACTTCCCCTGACACAAAACAGCATTACGCGAGCGAGTCACCGCTACATCACCTCCTCCCAATGACTCAGTCGCGGAAGCGAACAGGAGGACGAATCATGTGGCCCAGATGGGTTCGTTGCTTCATCGACTTCATCGTGGTATGGTACTTCTCCGCGGCAGAGTCATTAGAAATGGGCGCAGTTGTTACAGTAGATGTTGGTGCGACTGGTGAGCTGGAACTGTTGCCCTCGTCGTCCTGCAAAAGTTATGCCGGTTTCAGTCGGTCGATTGGCACCGTGCGAGGTCTTCCAGGAAGGCATGGGAGCAGTTCTGCAGGCCACGATGCACGAAGGTCTTCTTGGTAGACTTTTGGTGAGCTCCTTCAACAAATGGGTTCTTGAATTGAGGACATTTCTGCGGATAACCGCTTTCTTTGGAATGTCCTCTTTGGTGATGGGGATTTGATTATACGGTCTAGTGAGCTCGAACTTGGTGAAAACCTTCTTGCCGTGTCGATTTATGTTGAAGTCCGCTATATTAGGAACTGCGAACAGGTCTGGAATGGTCTTCTCATTTAGTCTCCGATAATCTACACAAGGCCTGATTCCACTATCCTTCTTTGGCACCACATGTAACGGGCTCGCCCATGAGCTCTTCGAAGGGCGGCAGATACTTTCTTCCATCATCTGCTCAAACTCCTTCTTGGCAGCCGCATAACGCTCAGGTGCGAGCCTTCTCACCTTTGCCGTCACTGGTGGTCCTTGAGTCTCAATATGGTGGACAAAGGAATGGATGGGGTTCTTTGTGTAGACCATAGGCCATGTGATGCTGACATACTTTTGAAGGAGATCCATGTACCATTCGCCTCGGGGAACTGAGTAGATAGTTGGAACAGGGACATCAGCTGGTCTCCAGCGAGTCATTAAACCTGTAATCCGGTCGTCACTAGTTGGCATCCGGTAAGACACACCAAGATCTTATAATTGTAAAGGAGATCTGCCCCAATAATCGGCTGTCCAACGCCAGCTAGGATGAATCGCCAGTTGAACTTTCTTCGTAGGCCCAAGTCCAACTCAACTACCTGATCTCCATAGGAGGGGATAGGTGTTCCGTTGGCAGCAAATAAGACGAAATCGGTAGGCACCACTCACTTCGAGTTCTTCGCGGGGAGGACAGACACTGCTGCATCGCTGTCGACTAGATATGGTTGTTGGGACTTTCAATCTGTAACAAATAGGCGGCGCTGGAGAGTCGTAGCGACGGATTCCGCCTCTGCCCTTGCTACTCCTAGTTTTCCTGAGGCTTAGGTTTGTTAGCAGGTTTCCAATCACAGGGTGATCTGCATTTAGTGGCCTTCTGACCAAACCGGTCATGATAGAAGCAAAATTGGTGATTTCGACTCCTGCTTCGGCTGCCTATAGTCTTTCCGTGCTACAGATCTACTACTCCGGGTCGCTAAAGCCATGATGCGCTAGGTGAGTTGGTCCAAGGCTGCTAAGATGAGCTCATGTTGATCGGCATTCTTGCCCATCCTTGATGGGGGTTTGAATCCTACTGGCAGCACGGATTTTTCTCATTACAGGATCCATTGATAGAATTCCCAGCTGCACCATGGATGCTGAGAAAGCACATCTTTAACCCTTACCTTACGGTAGGTATTTCGGGCTGGCCGACCCTGTTACGAATCTATTCTCACTCTCCTCTCTACGTGCGTGAACACTTTCGTATAATTTCCTCCATTAAAATTTCAAATTGTAGGAAAAATTTATTTTATTATTTATTTACTTATCCTTTTAACTCTAAATATTTAGGTTGAATTATGTAATTATATGCACCAAAAAATGTTTTTATAGACTATATTTTTTATTATACGAAAAACATTTTTTTATGATATAGGTCCTACTCAATGAAGTTAAATAAATAAATAACCTCTTTTTTACTAAAGCAAAACAAAACTATCCTCCTTTTTGATTTAGGGCTTTGGATCTAGCACTGGCGGAGTTACTTTTTTTGGGCCAGTCCCATGTATCCGTAATCCCTTGCTCCATCATCACAAAGAGTTAATTATTTATTTATGACTTGGCTGAAATTTATCTGAATTGACTGAGAGATTTTGTGCTCTCCCTCTATTCATCTCTCTATCTATCTGTATATATATATATATATATATATATATATATATATATATATATATATATATATATATATATAATATTGTTTTAACTATAGTTGGAAACCACCTGAATTGACTGAGAGATTTTGTGCTCTCTCTCTATCTATCTGTATATATGTATGTATATGTATGTATGTATATATGTGTATATATATATATATATATATATATATATATGTATGTATATACATATACACATGGTTTCCAACTGTAGTTGTTAACCATGGACAGAATCCCTTTAAAAAGCTGTGATTCTACTAACTATATTTGTAATGCATTCTCCACATTGTAGAAATCAGATGAATTGCAGGGTTCATCCTATAAAAAGTGAAAGTTCTGCAGAATAAAAGTTTTTTACAAAATAGGTTGAAAAAAAAACACTTTATTAGTAGACTACCAGATAATAATTTTATTTAGTAAGTGTAGAACAACACAGCAAGAGCACAATGAGGGAGTGTGTTCAAGTCTAAAAACACCCAAAAAATAACATATTCTTAGCATAAATATGCTTTAGCGGTGACTAAACTGGGAAAAAATGTTACAAAAAAGTGTCCACTGGTGTTCGGGGATGCACAGTGGAGTACAAAAAATATGACTGTATGTTATAGAGTACATTACATAGGTTTATTGGGTGGACCTAGTGTTACAAAAAAGTGCCACAATAAGGTGTCCGCTGGTGTTCACGCATGCATGGTTGTCATGTACGAAAAAGAAGACTATATGTTATACAGGATATTACATAGGTTTGTTGGATGGACCTAAAGCATATTTATGTTCCTGAATTTGAGCAGAAGGCTCTAAATGAAATAATTTTTTTATCTAAATAATGTAGTTTTATTAACCACATGACTGAACCCGGGCAATATCTACCTTTGCAATCTCAAAGGTCAATGATTTCCTCTCAGTGAATTGTCTGGATTTAAGGTTAGTTATAGGTTCAGGAAACAAGAAGAATTATGTAATTGATTTCAGAGTAGATTGCTTGCTTTATTCAGACCATCATCAATTGGTAGATATTAAAGTTTTAAAGTTCAACAATCTGACTGAAGAGAATGAAAGGACATTGTCCTTCTGAACCTTCATTCTTGTGTGGAAGAACACCCTTTCGTCCAATAGTGGCCCTTTGGTTGATCGTTTTAAAGTGGAGCGACAAATTTCTCATAAATAAAATTGGGTTTTTCTGGGAAATAGAAATTCTCAACCGGGACCCATCTATGCACATGTAGAAGAACTCTTCCAGGATTGGCCTTTTCTTGGGATTTTACATACCTTCTCAGTAAGTTGCATTTTTTATGTTTGTCTTAAGTATTTACTATTAAAATTGTATAAACATAGGATAGTACAAAAGTTATGCATTACAGCTTTATTTATTTAATTTTCTCAAAGTAATTTGTACCATGTGCAACACACTTCTTCATTTCTTGAAACCAGCTGTCCTAAGTTTCATCCAAGAGTGAGGCACATTCAGCGTACCGCGTGTTTTATATTTGTCCAAAATGATACCATGGTCAACACATCATATTATTGCCAAGTTCTGTCATGAGTCACGATTTTCTTCATATATTGAGATCATCGCTTATTTACTTACATCATCTTTCAGCACCAAATCGCACAATGAATCATTTTTTCTTCCGTTAGACTATGGGACACCCAAATACAACAAGTTTGTTTACCTTTAAATGGTCTCTCAGAATCGAATGAATTGCTGGTGCATGGAAGTGTATGGTCGCATCTATTTGTTGATATGTCACTCCCTAGTCTTCATCAAGTATTTTCTTCTAAGCAGAATTTGTTTTCTATATTACCCACATTTTCGGCCTTCCTTCTCTCTTAACGTCCTCCAGAGTATACCTGATTATAGTTGTACAATGTGGACAATTATTATCTAATGCAAGCTTCATTTCTTCTAGGCTTTGATCTCTGCTTAAACCATGTGCAAAATTATACTTAGAAACAGCCCTTAATTCATAACATGGCCACAATGCCATAGTACACGTTTTAATCTGTCACTGCTAATGAACTACTGTCAAAGGTATGTTACTGGTGCCATGGAAATCTCTGAACACGCAGTAATTTGCCATCTTTTGAACCTTTCTGTTAAGCCTCATTGCAAAACTTTTGTAGTGCCCTTTGTATATTTATTAATTTAATAGTTGGCGCTAATGGCTTGGATGCAGATACGCCAATAAATAAATAAATAAATAATTAATTTAATAGTATTATCACTTTAAAACAGATTAATTTAACATTTAGTGTGTTATTATCAGAGCCTGTCAAAATGTGGCATTTATTTTTCCAAAATTTGGCGCTAAAAAATGTGGCATTATGGCATTTATTTTGGTAATATGTGGCATTATTTTTAGTTGATGTGACATTTATAATTCACAGAAATGACAGACAAAAACTCAAATTTCATGAAAAAATATATTTATTACACTAACGTTTACAAACCATTTACATTATTACAACTGTGTGAGCATTATAAAAGAATTGAAATAAAATTGGTTCTAATGAAATTTTTGATCTCAGTGAGTGAGTGATCTCAGACGGAGAAATCGTTGCTTAAAATCAAACATGTTGGTTTCGTTCCTTTGAATGGTTTTGACTATGTATTTCTCAATCTTTAAAATGAATATTTTATTAAACCAAAGCAAGTAAATGAGAAAATTGTTTGTATTAGAGTTTTCCTCCAATTCCTTACAAAATGATCAAATTCAGGAGGCGGAGTGAGCAATTTCCGCTTAGTAGTTTTTCTGTTTTCCTCAGCTTTTAACTAGTTTTTTTTTTAAGTAGTATTAAACAGTGAAATTATATTTCAGTAAAAAAAGTTAAGCAAATTTGTAACATAGTTTTCCTTAAGAATGAGCGAGAAGGCGGTCCGAGTAATTTCCGGTTGGGTTGTGTAGTGCTAGTTTCCTGTGCATTGTAGAGTGTAAAACTCGTTTTTCTGTAAAATTTTTCACGATATATCAAAACCAAGAATTAACTGTTTCTATTCCAAGCCTTCGAAATAGCACTTTGGACAAGAACGGAGACGCGCTAAGATGACCAGTTCCTGCGAGTCGGACTTTTAGGGTGGTCCCTATCTCCCACCATAAGGAGGAAACCCGCTTATGAGGTTGACCTCCTGATGAAATCCGAAAGTGACATTTCACGTTTCAGATACCATAGATCACGAAACTAACAAAGGTTGGTTCAAATTTGTACAAATAAATATGTATATATACAGGGTGTTCAAAACTCGATTGACACCCCCCTTTTTTTCCACAATTTTTGAAATTTAGAAACGAAACTTGGTGGGTCTTAACGTGGTCGAATGTACTTACAGTGGACCTAATGCACAACCTCTCAACTTCCTCCAGTTCTTCTCCAGAGATCCTAACTCTGGAATCTCCAATGGAAAGGGGTTATTTTTATGACGGATTATTGTAGAGAATTGAATTTTATGTCGATTTTATATCAGTTATTTTTTCGCTAAGCGCACCAATGAGTAACAAATTGCGAAAAACCGATAAAACGCTTGTTTTTCGTCACTTTTCTGCCAATAACGTAGAAAGTATGCCCGTAAAAAAAAAAAGTAGTTGATATAAACGTTATAGAGGATTAAATTTACTTTCAAAAAAGTACCTTTAAATGCCTAAAATCTTTTGTTTTTGAAGTTTTCAGAAAAGTTTATTATTAACGTGATTTAAGCCTTAGTAAAACTTAATCAAAATTTCCTAAACTATTTTTGCTCCACCTAGTTTTGGATTTAAGAACGTTTGAAGAAAAAATAAAATTCAATTACTTTATAAAGGCATTAAAATAATAAATTTAAAGCAATAGAACAAGATTAGAATTTCGTAGTAATTATATTTGTGTTGACGGCGCCTTGACATCTAGGCCATTAGTGCCGACATCCAGGGTGCAGACAGAAATTTTCCCAACGAGCCGTCGGATGAGAAAATTCCTGCCGCCGCACAGTGGGGCTAAACTACTTTTCTTGTTTCAAGAAGGCTACAGCCTCCAAATCTTAACCGATTTCAATGATTTTTTTTTAATGAAAGCTAAAATTTAGAACAGCCTTGTCAGACCAGATTTTTCTTTTTTATTTCCACTGATTATTAAATTACTTGTAAATAATTCACAAACTTTAACAATCAAACATAAAATAATATGTTATTTTTCATCTAATTTAATATCAGCACTGATGTCGTTGAAATTAAACATTCAAACCCTGATTAGACTTGGATAAAATCAGACTGACGTCTTTAAAACGTAAATTTATCATAATTCAACAAAGGGAATTATTGAAATAATGTGATTTTTGAATGAGTAGATAATAAATTTTGATTTTTAAGTCTAATCAGGGTTTGACTGTTTAATTTCAACGATATCAGTGCTGATATTGAGTTACATGAAATATAAAGTATTATTTTATGTTTGATTGTAAAAGTTTGTGAATTATTTACACATAATTTCATAATCAGTGAAAGTTGAGAGGTCGTGCATTAGGTCCACTGAAAGTACATTCGACTACGTTAAGACCCACCAAGTTTCGTTTCTAAATTTCAAAAATTGTGGAAAAAAAGGGGGTGTAAATCGAGTTTTGAACACCCTGTATGTATATATATATATATATATATATATATATATATATATATATATATATATATATATATATTCATATATATATATATACATACAGGGTGTCCCAGTATATGTGTCCACCCCCTTTTCCTCCTGGAGTTGTTGGAATTTCGAAATGAAACTTGGTAGGTCTTAGTTATGTTGCATGAGGTTTCTTTTAAAGGTTTATTTGACTTTGTAACATTCTCCAGTTTTTCTCCAGCGCATCTAACTCTTGATTTTCTAATGTTGGCAGGTATTTTTTATGACGAATTCTGATAGAAAATTTAATTTTAAGACTAATTTATTCCGAGACATCTTTTGATCCGACGCACCGTTTGCGCGTAAAACGCAAAAAACTGAAAAATATCGCCCTTTTGTAGACAAATTCCTATTTATCACTGAAACCAAGCCTTTTACGTAAAAAAGTCCGACTCGCAGGAACTGCGTCATCTTAGCGCGGTTACATCTCGAAGAAATGGAATAGATTAGCATCACAAATCACAGGAAACTGACAGTAGTCAACTTACACAGAAGCGGATAATTCTTAATCTGTATAAGTCAAAACAATTATGTACTGAAAACGTACTTACTCTTTGGCTACTGCTGAGAAGGCTCTATTCTAAACAACCAAAAATTCCTTGTCATTTTAAGTATCTTGTTTTACTAGCAAATTCGTTTTACTGTTATAATCAACTGTAAATATGTGCATCGTGGCGAATTAAATTCCATTCTGTCGAGGGTTAAATCTTTCTATAAAATAAGAAATAACGGTAACTTCACTTTGAAGCTATGAGGAAGGTTATATAGATGGAGAATTCAAAACAACCTACGTCATCATGATTAGCCACTGCCATCATGATTACTACAGCCACTCCAAACTTATTATAAATACCTTTCACCGTTTCTTATCTTATTTTACTACAATACTAATTTTACTGATAAATGCAATTTATAACTAGAAACAACCAATTAAAAAGTGAGATAAAGAAAGAGAAAAACCATTTTAAAACAACAAAACAAACACTTTTTAAGTTTTAAGCGCTTATATCTCTCATTGACGTTGCCCCATCGAATATTGCTTTAGAACCTTTTTTTTGTAGAGAATTTAGTAAGCATTCGAATGGTCACTTTCCACTTACCACGATTTCCCAACCGTTATCGAGATATTTACGAAAAATGTATGGAGATCCGAAAACTTTTCATGTCTATTAATAAAATATTTTTTTCGCATACTTCCTTATATCCAAATATAACCAAAATTTAAACATATTAGTTGGGACTAATTTCCAAGATGTAGAAAATATTTCAATTGAATCCCGCGATTCTAAGTACTCACAAAAATATAATGACTTACAAAAACATTGATTCCACTTATCTCAGAAACGGCTAAAGATATCACCTTCAAAATGGTTTCATTCGTTTTCTTATGTTAAGAAACCTATAAAACAAGTACCTGCAAGCATATGAACTCAAAAACGTAAGCGTTACGATTTTGTTTGCGCGAATTTCGCCCCAAACACTATCTTCTAGTGGGCGGATTCTGCTGGTTAACGAACTTGACCTTTCAAATTAGACGAGAGATTTTTGTACCAAATGTCGTCAAAATCGGACTATTTTTGAGCTTGCTAGAGAGCGAACAGACAAGCATATATATAAATATATATATATATATATATATATATATATATATATATATATATATATATATATACATACAAATTTTAGCCACCTATATTTTCGTGATCTATAGGGCCTGAAACGTGAAAGTTTCTAGTCGGCACTTCCGGATTGCGTCATGAGGTCAACCTCATAAGCGGGTTCTCCCTATGGAGATAGGGAGTAACCGCGCTAAAAAACGTGAAAAAGAAGAAAGTAAAAAAAAATAATATAAATCTAAAGTACTAATTAGATTAAAAAAATGGAATAATTGAATCAATACCAACATGAATGTAAAGTATCTCATATGCCCAAGATGTGCCAAAATGGCATAGGTTTTGCTGAAAAAAAAAGTCCGACTCGCAGGAACTGCATCATCTTAGCGCGGTTCCTTTCTTATCTCTAGACTCATTTAAAATTATTAAAATAGAAGCTGTTATTATTTTGGGTCCACATTTCTAGAAAGCATGAAGATTAGATAGTTAGCCGTCGAGGTGATAAGTAAAGATGGAATGGTTGGGATTCGGCTAAAGAAACCTCAATACGATTTTTGTTAAAAAATCTATATTTAGGACGTTTTGGCTACTCATTGGTAGCCTTCGTCAGCAATGAAAGTACCGAGAGGCAGAGGAGGTCCAACGTTGACAGTTCCATCTTTACTTTCAAGAAAGGTCTTATTTACGATCTTACCTGGATGGGTCCTCGCCCTAGGAAGGACCCCGCTAGGCATTTGAAAAGCTATATCTTGGAAATCCATATCTCTAAGATTAAATTGTTTTTCTTATTTTTCTTAACCTGATTTATTATCAAATACATTATCCAACTATAAGCAGTTAAAAAATAACAAGGAATAAAAACAGACAAAAAGAACAGTTCGAATAAGCGAAATCAATTACTTTAAAGTTTTAAGCACTTATTTCTCCGATTGACATCGTCTAATCAAAAATTGTTTCAGAATCTTTTTTGTAGAGAATTTATAAAGCTTTCAGATAATTTCTATCCACTTATCACGATTCTAACTAACCCTTCCTTAACTCCAAACGTAACACAAATTTCAACATATTAGTTTTAATGAAAGTAGAACATGCAGAAAATGTTTCAACTGAATCCCATGATTCTAAGAACCCAAACCAAAAACGGTATTCAAAAACTATTTTTCCAATTTTCTCAAAAACGGTTGAAGCTATCGCCTTGAAAATGGTTTCATTCGTTTTCCTAGCCCAAGAAGCCTATAAAACGAGTGCTTACAAGCTTATGAACTCAAAAACGTAAGCGTTACGATTTTTTTTGCGCGAATTTCGCCCCAAACGCCATCTTCCAGTGGGCGGATTTTGCTGGTTAACGAACTTGACCTTTCAAATTGGACGACGGATTTTTGTACCAAATTTCATCAAAATCGGACCATCAGGGAAGCCAGAAATCCGCGACAGACAAATATATATATATATATATATATATATATATATATATATATATATATAGAGAGAGAGAGAGAGAGAGAGAGAGAGAGAGATAGACATATACAAATTTGAACCACCGTTATTTTCGGTCTCTAGGGGTTCTGAAACGCGAAATTTTCTATTCGGCACTTCCGGATTGTTTCATTGTATCAACCTTATAAGCGGGGTTCCTCGCTATGTGGGAGGGAGGAACCGCGCTAAAAAGAAGGTGGCAATCGATAGCTTACTAAATTACCCACAGAAAAGATGTAATTTTCGATGGAGCCATGTCAATCCGAGAAATAAGTGCTTAAGAGTTCAAAATTGATAGTTTTTTTTTTCAACCGGCTTTGTTCTCTTGTAACTTTTAGCGCGGTTCCTCCCTCCCTCCATAGGGAGTAACCCCGCTTATAAGGTTGACCTCATGTCGCAATCTGGAAGTGCCGACTAAAACATTTTGCGATTCAGAACCCCTAGAGAACGAAAATAACGGTGGTTCAAATTTGTATATATATATTTGTCTGTTCGCGGTCTAGCACAGCGAATAATGGTCCGATTTTGATGAAATTTGGTACAAAAATCTTTCGTTTAATTTGAAAGGTCAAGTTCGTTAACCAGCAGAATCCGCCCACCGGAACATGGGTTTTGGAGCCATTCGCGCAAAAAAATCGTTACGCTTACTTCATATGCTTGTAAGTATTTGTTTTATAGGTTTATAGGCCTAGAAAAACAAATGAAACCATTTTTAAGGCAATAGCTTTAACCGTTTTTGAGAAAAATGGAAAAATAGTTGTCGGACAAAATTTTTGGCTTGGGTACTTAGAATCACGGGATTCAGTTAAAATATTTTTATAGTTAAGGAAGGATTAGAATAAAACATTTTATTTTTAAACATGAAAAGTTTTGGGAACTTCGTATATTTTCCTTAATATCTCAAAAAGGTTGGGAATTGGTTAAGCGCAACGTTACCTTTCGAAACCTTACTAAATGCTCTACAAAAAAGATTCTGAAGTAATTTTCGATTATTCGATGTCAAGCGGAGTAATAAGTGCTTAAAACTTTAAATGTGTTTGTTTTGTTCTTTTGAACGGGTTTTCGTAGTTGTTTAGCTCACTTTTTAATTGATCGTTTTTTGTTTTAAATTGCATTTCTTTTTAGAATTAGTATTATAGTAGAAGAAGTCAAGAAAATTAGAAAAATTTTGATATTTTTGAATATATTGAGTTATGAAATAAGAATTTCATATCTGTAGCAGTGGGGCCTGGCCAAGCCAGCTGTAGGGTGTTCCAGGTAAAAGGGTGCGCTGGCCCATTGTCACCGGTCATAAATATTTCAAGAAAGGTCGAACCAAAATAATAAGTATTTATATTTCAGTCTTTCCAAATGACACTAGGGATAAAAACGGAACCTCGCTAAGATGACGCAGTTCCTGCGATTCGGACTTTTTAAGTGGTTGTTGTTGTTTGTATTGCATTTTACAGTAAAATGAGTATTTTAGTTAAACAAGGTAAGAAAATGAGAAACGTTATTCTGTTTCTAAGAGCGAACGTTGAGAAAGAGGATGGAATAATTTCCATCCTTAGGATACAATCATTTTTCTGTTGTGGCACTTTAAATCTTATATTACTTCTCTCTGAGATTTTATTTCATTCTATTTGTTTTATGAAATATCAAAACCTAGCAATTACTGCTTCTAGGGGTCTCCCTTGGTCTAGTGGCTAGCACCTTAGATTCATAAGCAGGAGAATGTGGGGAAAATTCCTCGCTCTACCCTGGATATGCTTCTATTTCTTTACTAATGGCATTAGGCAGGGGGCGAGTTTAGCTCAGTGGTAGAGCACTCGACTAATGAACTGGAGGACCAGGTTCAAAACCCGAGCGCGCACTAAAGATTTTTTCTTCTAGTGCCGTCATTCGAGGGTTGGATTTGGGGTCCCAGATCGTCCCTAGGCCAACCCAGCCTTTAATTAATTTATCAATGGGTACCTTGGTGCTAATGACTCTTGCAGTCGAAGCAGCAAGGGAAAAATCAGGCGGCCGGAGCATAGTATTGACCACACTATCACCCTTGTGTGTATGGTCAAGTATCAGATACCTCTACAGTATCTGCCCCTCTGGGCCCTTGTGGCCTGTTACTGATTTTTTTTTCTGAATGGCATTAGGCATATGAACGGAACCGCGCATAGATGTCGGACTTTTTTGTTTCTGGTGTCGCACATATGAGCTGATCGCTTTACTCTACTGTGACCACACACACAAGTGTTTCATTTGATCTTGCTGTGATTTTCATTTTTTGATTCTTATGTGAGCACTCTGACTAATACCAAACCCGCCCCAATTTTGTGCCTACACATTTTCTTCATGAGGCTGAGCATTTCTGCCAGCCGTATGAATGGCAATTTTCACTACAAGCTTTTTCAAATTACTGATTTCGCGCATAACTTTCCTACATCCAGACTGAAATTGTTGTCACAATGAATTCACTTTTTATAAAGGGTTTGAGGTGTAGATACTTCAAAGCCAAATTATTTTAAATTTGAAAAAAATCTTCATGTGGCAAAAATGTGGCATTTTTTCAAAAATTGGACAAATGTGGCTTTTTTCCTAAAAATGGACCAAATGTAGACCAACACTCACATTCATTCATACATACATTTGTATTAGGATTTCAATTTATTTTTTTAAAACTTAAATGCTTAAGTACTTTATCTTTACTTTATCAGTACTATTTTATACTTTGTTTATTCCATACATTCTTTCCCCCAGGGAAGAAATCAATTTCTGCCAAAAAGTCTAAAAAAAAAACAAATTATGATTTGGACCTGAGCCCATGAAAATCCTACATCACCACTAAAAAACAAAAAGAAACACAGAATCTGTGCCCGCAGGAGACAAAGGAAAGACAAGGCATATACACATCTTTAGTATGCAAACATTTTAGGGATTTTGTTTAAACTATTATTTCAGGAGATTTCATAATTACTCATTGTAAATTAGGTTAGGTTAGAAGTTTGTGTTTAAAGCAGGGGTTTGAGGGTTTAAGAATAATGTTAAGTCCTAAGCATAATGTTTTAATATTTAGAGACAAAATTAGATTTTTTACATAAATATAGGTATAGATTTTTTTTTTTTTTTTTATAGGTTAAGATATTTCTATTTTATAAGTAGCATCAATAAATATAATTCTTATAAATATCCAAAGGAGCTATTATATCTATATACTTAGCATAATTATACAGAATAAAAATCATTAAATAAGTGAATGTATATCAAATCCTAATTTGTTATTTTTCCTTTATTATACAGTAAAACTAATAGAACTCAAGTGCCTTGCTAGCTTGGCGTAGAGAAATTATGCAATTCCAAATGGAACTTCCTCTCCTCCACTGTTCAGGCTTTGCTGTATCATGTATGATGTATTTTTGTTTATTATTCATAATTATGCTGAGAATTCCACAGAGTCTACTTTTAAGGTTGGCCACTATAACTATAATGAATACGTAACGCATTGTGCTCCTAAGCTCTCCGTTCCTTATAAATATTTGTTTTAAGTAACAAACAATTGGCCTGATGGTGGTATTTAAAGCATTGCTGAATGATGTATTTGAAATGAAAAATAAAACATTGTTATTTTAAACAAAATGCTGTATTATTTTATCCATTAAGGTATCTGTAGATAGTCAAGAGTTCTATTTCATGTCGCAGTATTATTTAATCATGCTCTGGGCTTCTTAGGGTTCTATGACAGCCTTATAACTTTTGTCTATGACATAGAAAAAATAAATTATGAAAATTATCAAGATATTGGAATATGTTTTAAATATAAAATATATTATCTGTTCAACATACGAATAGAGGAATTTAAGAAAAGAAGGATAAGGAGGGAGTGTGTTTTCTGAAAATCCCTGCAAATGATGTTCAGAACACATCTTCCTCATTAGTTTTCAATATTATGTAATAAGAAAACAAAAATTACAGCCCCTAATGGAGCAACTATATGTAGATCTAGAATTTTTTTTTCAGCTAAATTGCCTCTCCTAGTGGACCTATTTTTCTTATTTTCAGACTACATCTCTTTCAATAGTTTTGCATGTTAAGTTGCAAGTTTTGTTGTACAAAAAGAAAACTGATGGCCTCTTGGTAGGTTTAACTAAAACTCCCAACTCAGGCTAAGATATGAATCTGCCCGTGGTCGTATTTTTCATTTCTTGCGGCAAAACTTGGTTGATTTTGCCAGTCAACAATTTTGCTTTTGTTTTTTTCTAGATTTGTTGTGTAATGAGCTTCTTGTGAGAATTTAAAAGAAAAAAAATCGTTATCGCTGGCTTGTTTGCGGATATTAATGAGGTTTATCTTTATTGCATATTAGTTGAAGTATTAAGGACATAACAAAAAAATGTATAACCAATTTCTTTAAATCTTCATAAAAAATGCTTGCTGGATAATGATAATAAACAAAAAAACAATACATTTAGAGCCCACTCCGCAAACTTGCCTAGTAGGGCCTTCAAGCCTTACCAACCTCCCTTATTTAAATATTTTTTTTTTTTTATTTCTTCAAACTAATTGGTTTCTAAATGAAACCAACAATGGATTTGGACTCAGCTAGTTATGATACATCAAGTCAATTATGGTTTCTCCAAATCTGGCCGTTTATTTTTACACAATTTTCCTAATTCCACCATTTTTTTCCAATTTCTAGTTCTCAGTGTTATAATAAATAAGAATAATATATGCCGGAATATAGGAGGAGAATAAATCATCCAGCAACAAAGTTTAAAAGAGAATAACACATAAGACTTGCCTAATGTGATTCATTATTATAACTTTTTTATTTCTTCGTGGATATCAGAAATACTTTTACTGTGTGTAAAATGTTGACTTAAAGCTGCCCTTACCAGCTGCCTTGCAGCCCAAAAAGGGGAACTTTTTTTAATTCAATTTTTTTAGAATATTTGAGAAGTATCGCAAGTAGATGACATAACTCAAAAGGATGAAACGAGAGACAAAATGTAATTGAATGCTGCGCACAACTCATGTGTCTATCTGTTTTTGTTTCTGTTTTCCTCTTTCAATTTCCAATTACAATATGAAGTTTAGAGATAATCTCAGTTAATATCGTAGGAAAGGTCATTAAATATTACAACTTTTGTGAGATTCGGCAGCTTGCTGAATTTTTTTTTTTTTTTTTTTTTTTTTTTTTTTGGAAGAGTAGTGATCCTCGAAAGTTTGTCACTAAATAGGCTTTTTTAATTAATATCAACATCTTGAACACTTGTGAACAATTGAAAGTACATTACCCTTAAAGGAAATTTAATGTTCAGTTCAAACATGTTATGTAACATTGAAAAATAATGTGTATAAAAAGAGAAAATTGGTATTTTCACACAGTTTTTTCTAAATGACCTTTAGAAGAGTATATGTCTGGAACAAAACCAGGTAGAAACTTGCGGTTGGCAGCATTTAACTAAATTTTTTGTCTTTTTTCACCACTTTGAATATTATTATTTACTTGCGATACACCCTATATACATTAATCTGTCCAGGAATGCGTCTGTGAGTCTGATTTTTGTTTAAACTTACTTCAAGAATTATTTTCAATTACTTGCAGATTAATTGAGTCTAAAATAACATTCTTTTCCATTTTCTCAGGTATTATTTATGAACTTGATTCCTGGTATATATTAATTAGTATTCATAATTTCGCAATAATTGGTAGTTAATTATAATTATGAAATTATAGAAATGTTTGCCTATTGAAAACTTAAAAGTAAATTGTGGGAAAGTGATTTGACACATTTGGACTTATTTTAAATGTCTGGATTAAATGTTCTGGTCCATGAGAGATTTTCATGCTTCACTATTCTTATGAATAATATTTCCTGATAACTCTGCTGATATTTCTACTTCTCTGAATTTGAAAATTTAAAATTAATTTAAAACCAATGACTTTTCTTTATATATAACATGTGTTTATTTTATAAATGTTGTTATTATTTGGGGGTTTTCTATGCATCGATTTTTATTTATTGAATTAAAAAGAAAGATTAAATATAATAGCACAATTGTTTTATTTTAGATTAGTATAAATCTTTGAAGAACATCTTTCTTTTTAATAGTTTACAAATATTTTATTTCTATTTTTACATGTTTAATGCATGTATATGAATAAGTACTTCTAAATTTGCTTGATATTGAAATATCTTCTCTCATATTTATGCAAGGATGGAAAGATGATAATTTGGGATGCGTTTACAACTAATAAAGAACATGCTGTTACAATGCCTACGACCTGGGTAATGGCATGTGCCTATGCCCCTTCGGGTAACTTTGTTGCTTGTGGGTGAGTGATTTCAAGTGTTGTCTGAATAAAATAATATTGCTCTTGCTTAGTTTTTGTTTCTGCATGCAGTGTGAATATGTAGCTGTATTGAGCTTATTTATCTAATTATTTTAAAGAATAGTTTGCCTTTATTCACATATTAAGTGAAAAATGGCAATACTTGAATTTGCACTTATTTACATGTATATTATCAATTCTTTGTTTTATTTTTAGCATCACTCTTTGCTATAATAATAATTATTATTATGAAAATGTATCTTCGTGCTCAGGATGATTATAGATTTATTTGAATTCATTGGAAATTGGGAACATATATTATTGCCAATGCATTTCTTAAAATAAAAAATGAAAAAAAAATCTGTTTGGTCCAAATGATTCAAATCTGAATTCATTCTCATTATCATTTTTGAAAACTATCCCCTTCTCAGTGTTAGACTTTTTTGGGCTTTCTTAACTTCATACCCTCTTCCTAGCAATGGTAAGACAGTGATTTATCTTTCATTAAGATTAAGATATACCTTTCTTTTCTATGTTATGAGTAATCTTTATAAACCAAATATATATTCGTTTTTCTTTCAATTTGAGATGTTACTTTCTCACAGCATGAAATCTATTGAATTTTAGTGTTATAAACTACTTTGTATTTTCACTGACATGTTGTAATAAAGTAGAAATCAGCACACTACACTTTTGGTCATCTTAAAGAAAAGAAAATTAATATGTTGTCTTTATTGATACCCCTCCTTATTACAAAAGCTCTTTAGGACCTTCAACAATTTTTTTTTTAATGTTACAATATTTTTACTTTGATAGTTTCAAATCAATGGCATGCATTATAACAAAATACTCCTAATTTTGAACCTATCCTAAATATAAGTTTTAATTTATTTTTTTAAGGTTGCATATTTTTAGCGTGGTTCCTCCCTCCCTCCACAAGGAGGAACCCCGCTTATAGGGCTGACCTCATGACGCCGACTAGAAAATTTTGCGTTTCAGAACCCCTAGAGAACGAAAATAACGGTGGTTCAAATTTATCAAAGCAATTTTCGATTAGGCAATGTTAATCGGATAAATAAGTGCTTAAAACTTCAAATGTGATGGTTTTGTTCTTTTGAACGGGTTTTCGTAGTGTTTTAGCTCACTTTTTAATTGTTTGTTTTTTGCTTTAAATTCCATTTATTTGTAGAATTAGTATTATAGTAGAAGAAGTTAATAAAATTAGAAACATTTTGATATTTTACAATACGGCCCGAAGAAGTCGGAGATGAACCCGACGAAATATTGCGCAAAGGAGAGGAAGAACACCGCTGGAGAGAGAAGCCGTCTCCCAAATCAATCATATCAACCCCAGCGAAGAAACTTAAAACAAAACATATATATATATATATATATATATATATATATATATATTTTTTTTTTTTTTTGTCCGTTCCCAGTCTAGCACAGCAAATAATGGTCCGATTTTGATGAAATTTGGTACAAAAATCTTTCGTCTAATTTGAAAGGTCAAGTTCGTTAACCAGCAGAATCTGTCCACCGGAACATGGTTTTTGGAGCGAAATTTGCACGAACAAATTCGTTGCGCTTACTTCATATGCTTGCAAGTACTAGTTTTATAGGTTTATTGGTCTAGAAAAACGAATGAAACCATTTTTAAGGCGATAGCTTTAACCGTTTTCGAGAAAATTGGAAACATAGTTGTCAAAAAAAGTTTTTGGTTAGGGTACTTAGAATCACGGGATTCAGTTGAAACATTTTCTGGATGTTTTAAATCCATATAAACAAAGATTTTTAAATTTTGGTTACGTTTGGAGTTAAGGAAGGGTTAGAATAAAATATTTTATTTATAGACATGAAGGAACTTCGTATATTTTCCTTAATATCTCGAAAACGGTTGGAAATCTTGGTAAGCGGAAGGTTACCATTTGAAAGCATACGAAATGCTCTACAAAAAAGATTCTGAAGCAATTTTCGATTAGGCGATGTCAATCGGAGAAATAAGTGCTTAAAACTTCAAATGTGTTTGTTTTGTTCTTTTGAACGGGTTTTTGTCTTTATTTAAATCACCTTTTAATTGTTTTTTTTTAATTGCATTTATCTGTAAAATTAGTACTATAATAAAAGAAAATTAAAAACAGTAAGCAGTGTGTGTTTTAGAGAGCATTGACAAGTCCTGGGAGTCATTTTTCTGTCAGGTAGAGGTGAGGGTCTGGGCGGACCCTTACAACCGTGACATATTTGAGGTCATAAATTATTTCATGAAAGGTCTGACCAAAATTATAACTGGTTCTAATTCAACCTTTCCAAATGACAGTAGGATTAAGAACGGAACCATGCTATGACGATGCAGTTCCAGTGATGATGCGAGTCGGATTTTTTAAAAAATGTTTCCCAAACTCATTCCTCACTATACTTTAGGGCTACCCTACAACATCAGTTATTCCATTTTAAAGTAATTTAAAATTGAATCTCCAATTCAACGCTGGTGAAAAAACACAATCGCTTTATTCTTCTTCCCAGTCTTGTGGCTGGATTTTTTTAGATGACACTATTAAATCACCTCTCACCCTATCTAGGTTCTAAAATTATGTGAAACCATTAACAACAGTTAGAACACTATTTAAGGTCTTATGTTTATTTTATGGACACTAATAATTGCATTCATTTATATTATATACGAATTTTTGTTTCCCCCGTTTTATGTAATTTCTAAAGTTCAAAAAATGTATTTATTATTTATTAAAAAAATATTTAATGGTGTAATATGATTTGTTTTGAGTCTATACGCTAACATGAAAGCTTCAATGTTTTCAGATTAGAGGAGTGTAATATTCCTTAGACCTAAAATCATAAGTTAAATATTCAATGGGGAAAATTTGTCAATTTTACTATTAATCTTAATACAGTAAGTAGAATTGTTAACTTCTGAATTTTCTTACGAATCACTTATTTTACCTACGTTTAACCAATTAATTGATAAAATATGTGCAATTCCAAATATGTTTACTATTTTTTTGTTATTTCTATATTGCAATGTTAAATCATATTTTAAATATTTTTTAGCTCAATGTAATTCATATTTAATGTTCAAGATGCAATTGTTGAGTCACATATTTAAATTTATTATTATTTATTTTTATATGATAAATGGTTTGTTTTAAGGTACAACTGCTAATCCCCCTATTTATTAAATTTGTATACATTGCTAAATTCAAAAATATGAAGCATCTGTATTCTAAAATTATTATAGTACCTTTATCATTTATGATAATATATTCTGAATATAATAATTTGAATAGAAATATCAAGAATAAAAAATAACCATTGTTGTTCTTATTTTTGATTAATCATAGATGGGGTAAATGTAGTATATACATTTGTAACATCGAGGCTAATATTCAATTTTATTATCACAAATAATGTTTTTTCAATGATCTCATTTTCCTTTAATAAACTATTATAAATATTGTAATCCTTTTATAAGTAGCTCCATCCTTTTATAGTGTGATCAATGATCTATTAAAAACATTGATTATTGATGAATTATGCTTATGGAAAGAGTTATTAGAAAGCTATTATTTCATCTACTGAAGCAGACTTTATTATGAACAGTAGTGCAAATTACAAAAAGACAATAAACATTTGCAATTATTTGTCTTTTTTTAAAAATTATCCTTTTTTTCCCCCAAAAAGGAAGGAAATTCTGAGGTTAGTCTAATTTAAAAGCACAATTGGTTTGATCCATTCCTCAGACCTTAATAAGTCCTTTATTTACATCATCATTTTACAACGTTTTGGCCTTCAGGCCATTTTCAATATCTAGAAGGAAAATAAAGTAAGAGTTACAATAAAAACTCTTACTTTATTTTCCTTCTAGATATTGAAAATGGCCTGAAGGCCGAAACGTTGTAAAATGATGATGTAAATAAAGGACTTATTAAGGTCTGAGGGATGGATCAAACCAATTGTGCTTTTAAAGTTTCAATTATTGTTTACATAATAAATTATTGTTTTTCAACGTAAAACAGTAAAAGTAACATGAAGCCATGTAGCAAGTATGTAATAAATTGCACATATTCTCAAGAACACTTCAAGCGTTAACATCCATAGCCCAAATAATAATTTAATGGGTATTTAATGAAGAATAAATCAGCTGATATTCAAACAATAGTGAAATTCTTCTTGACTGGAGTCAGCAGTTATTGCAATAAAATTTGTACAAAAACTGGGAAAAAATAACATAAGAAGGAAGCGATGACCTTAGCAGTACATCTGAAGAAAAAAAAAATAAAGAAATTTAAGATCAACATCCAGACAGAACATGTTAAGAACTTTGATTATTGAAGCTTTTAGGGACTTAAACGCTTCAATTCACCTTAAATTTAAGGCTTAAATTTATTAATTTCAATAAATTTATTTCCTGACCGAGTTTGGTTAAACAACTATTTTTTTTTTTTTTTTTTTTTTTTTTTTTTTTTTTTTTTTTTTTTTTTTTTTATAGGCGCATCTACATCAACAACTATTGTTCTTTCTCAATGTAAAAAAATTAATATTTTTGTATAAAATTGTTTTGTTATACGTACAATGTGATAGTGTTTGAACATGACACTATCTTCTTTCAATTTGGTCTGAGACGTTGTCTAAATATGCTGTGAGACCCCGGAGGATAAGGACATCTGTCTACTCCAGGTTCTAAGATGTGCTGCCTCCCAACACATCTCCATTTCAGGGTTACATTCAATATTAAATTCCTCATTATCTGCATGATCTGCCACTTTCAATCAGACAGGAAATTTGCTATGAATCAAACATAATGAATATGATTTATAGTTTGTATCACAATTTTCGTATTATACTAGTGTTAACCTTTTCATGTAATATTTTCTGTTAATGGTTTGTCTATAACTGTTTTCTTCTTCTCCTCCTTTGGGTAATAAATACCTACAAATTAAAATAATTGTGTTTTTAAAGAATGAAATAAATTAATTGAAAACTATTGTAGTCATTTCAGATCCTTTTCTATTAGTAAATTTAAACAAAACTCTCATTCCTAAAGCCACGAAAAATATAACAATACATACTGATTAGGATAGATCATCTATGAAGATATACAGGGTGTATCGCAAGTACTCAAGAGGACGAATCGAGAAACAAAATGTAGTTAAATGCTGCACACCTCTTGTTTCTATCTGTTTTTATGTCTATATTAGTTTTATTTATCAGTAGTTTTCCTCTTTAAATATACAGGGTGTATTGCAAGTAGATGACAATATTCAAGGGGATGAAACTAGACCAAAAATGTATTTCAATGCTGCAAATCACACTTTTTTTTTTATCTGTTATTGTTCCTTACTTATTATTATAGGTTATAAGATCAAGGCATCAATGTTCACAGGTCTTTTTCAAATTACAATGACTGTTCACAAAGTTGATATTAATTAGAAAGTCTGGTTAGTGAAACTTTTGAGAATTACTACCATTTCAAAAAAAAAAAAAAAAAAAAAAAAACTGCAACTACCAGATCACACATAAGTTGTAAAATTATAATTAAAGTATTGAGTAGTTATTTGATCTCAAAGTCTTCTTTATTGGTTTTCCTTATCTTCAACATCACTTACATAGATCTGTCAATAGTGTCTGTAATGTTCTTATAACAGTACTTCAAACAAATCAAGAAGAAATTGAAAATGTTCAATACATATAAGAAATATTTAGTCACATTTAACTTCAAATGTTTGTATTCATAAAAAAAAAAATATATATATATATATATATATTTTCTTACATATAATCCCTTCTTTATATCATTTTTCTTTGCTTTATTATGATCTTCTTTTTTAGGGGTCTTGACAATAAAATTACTGTTTATTCTATAAGTTTTGAAGAGGATGCTTCTAGCAAGAAAAAGAATGTAGGCACACACACAAGCTACACCTCTTGCTGTACATTTCCTAATTCTGACCAACAGGTACAGTTTATGTTATTTTGATTTATGTAATTTAAAATTATGAAATCCAATCCCTTATCACTTAGCATATTTTCCTATCCAGAATCAGGAACAGGTTGTTCAGCACATCATTACCAAATGACAATATTTTACATATTCAATAAATTATTATTTAAAGTATCCTCTAAGATAACATTTCACCACCTTTCAGTTTATATATTCACATTATTGAATGAGAAATTAAAATATGATAGTACATAAAAAAACGAAAGAAAATCAATAAAATTGAAAAAAAAAATGTGAAATACTGCCTCAAAACACAATAAAATTAATATTTTCCCCAAAACTCCACTATTTCTATTAGGAAAAAACTTTGCTTCATTCTCCAGAATCACTCTTCTGTCACAAAGGCATCATTCCCCAGAATTAGTCTCTAATCATAAGTCTTTCATTTTGTTTTTGTTCATCATCACTCAACTCATAGTTCTCATGTTTCTGCCTAATCAGAGTGTACATTTTTCATGAAATTAATTAACCTTAAAAAGTAGTCTCTAGATTATTTCATCACATCCTTAATTGTAAACAAAAAAATAAGGAACTATTATATATATATATATATATATATATATTTATTATTTATATATATATATATATATATATATATATATATATATATATATATATATATATATATATATTTATGCTTGTGTGTTTAATTACCCTTCATTCATGAAAACATCTTTAATTTAGTATATTCTATATAAATGAAAGTCATTAAGCATTTTTTTTCTTCTTTATCTATTAAGTAATTTATTCAGTATATTCGAGTTTCTGTATAGCCTGCATTATTAAATGACATGAAAGTTTATAACTGATTTCACCAACAGACTTTGAATTTCCTCTGATAAAGTTCAACTCTTGGTTTTCGTACTGTTACTTAATAATTGGAGGTAAAACTTAAACAGATGACACTGTTCATTTACTTGAAATGATGTTACTAGTAACAAACGTTACTTTTACCCATTTCATTCTAGTTCCTTGAGTTGAGATTTGGAGCTTATTCAGATGAAGCAGCAGACAGATAATCGTACCTTTTTTTGCTTTTTCCCATTGTCCATTTTGTTTATTATATATGTTATTTATTTTCTTTATACAACAAACTCCATGACATCGTTCTTATAAACCTTTCTTTCAATTATTTTATCCTATGTCATGCCAAACTTCATTTTCATATCAATCCTCATACTCAATATATATCGCCTAAACTTCATTCCAATAACCCATCCTTCTGTATCAACTGAGAGTAGTCTCAAAATATGTATGATATGAGAAAATTGGCTTAACAAAATTTGAAAGTAGCTGCAAATTAGTAATAATGAAATTAAATATGTATTGACACAGGTTATTATATAATACAACTATTACACACTAAGTCTTGCAGAAAGAGTCATTGTGCATATATTAATATATTTTATGAATCTTATCCTTTTGTTTATTTGGTGTACCAAATATTTTGAATTATATACAATGGTTTACATAATTATTATTTAACAAAAAAAAAGAATACCTTACACCACTTATGAATTTAAATTTTTTTTTTCTTTGCGAAGACCACATTCAGTTACTTTGAAGTATCTGTAGTGATTTTGGTACTTATGTATTAGCTTACAGGTTCTTTGCAGGTTATCTATTAGTTGTTTACAGATTATCTAAGGGTTCATTAGTTAATCAAAATAAGTATTTAAAATCACTTCAATCGCTACTAAAAGTAACAAGTATTTTTGCAAAGACCACATCCAGTTGAAATATTGGAAATAAGAATATATTTCAGCGAGGAATATTTATTTATAAAAAGGTTAATATTATAAAAATCAATAAAAAGCCAAATTAATTAATAGCTGGCATAAATGATACGTCTTATATAATTTTCTTGAACAAATCTTCATTTTTATTTCTTTGTCTCCAAATGAATAAGAGTCTATTTGTTCCACCTTCTTTTTTATTTCTTTTTTTGGTTAATGCCCACAGCCCTTCAATTATATTAGTGTGAGCTCCTGTAATAGGATCACGAAAATTCTTTGAGTGGTTAACTGTCAGATGTTGGAAATTGTATCCTCCCAAGGATAAAATATTTTCATAACTTTTCCATCAGTCTGAAGTAATAATGCTTCCAGATCGAATGCATTCATTTACTACATTTATCCTTCATCCTATTGGGAACTGCAAATAGGAAGCAATCCCTAGTTTCTATACAGATTCCCCCGAATATCCACTGCTCTGGGTATCACCACCTAAAACTATATATATATTTTTTTTTTTTTTTTTTTTTTTTTTTTTTTAATAATAGAATTACTTCTCTTATAAAATTTTTCCAGTCTGTAATTGTATTTGTGCTCATTTCAAATTCATTAAACAGAATTTTGAAGTTGTATACTCATTACTCCAACTGTATAAAAAGTAAATAAAGGATGTTAATGAAATCTTACTATTTTCTAAAAATGTTCCTTTTCTTATAGCTATGGATTGTCTACAGCTTCTCTTATAACATACCCATCTTTAATTTCAATTGCCTTCTTTTTGTCAGGAATATCTCGAGCTAATTTCAAAAGTCCCATGTTTTAACCTTCATACGCTCGCACGGGCGGTGAGGTGACCGTCTTTTTGTATTTTCGTGCCAGACTTATTCCACAAATGTAAGAAGGCGATGGGAGGGCCATGTACTCTCTAGTTGTACTCTCTCATGACAGATCCAGCTCAAAGTTCACTCAAATCACTCCTCTCTGCCTGTCAGTACAGGTCCCAACATATTGGCGGCCAGTTCACTGCCTTGCGAGCGCTTACCTCATTTTTTTTTCTACTCTTATACTTCAGAATTTATGTATTTTTTTTTTCTCTTTCCCCTATAATTCTTCAATTTCATAGACTTCATAGAATATTTAAATTGAAAGGAAGAAATTGAAAACGTCAAACATTGGCCGAAGGAAGCAATAACTTTTAGGTACGCGATAGGGATTATAGGCCAACCTCAACTCCTGAAATATTAGCATTATTTGCTGCTCTATTTTTGATTGCAGTGAAAAGAGGAAACGATTCTAATTTTTCTGAATATTTCAATAGAAATAGAACTGGTTTGACGATTTTGTGAGCCAATTTCAGCCTAAATCGAGTTAGATTTTTCCTATGGGCTATGAGATTTCATAACCTAAACACAAGATTAGAATTTGAACCAAAGGACAAACTTGCTTCTATCCGAGAAATGTCTTATTTCATTCCTAATAGTCAAAGATTGTTCAGTTTAGGAGAATTCGTAACTATTGATGAGATGTTGGTCGCGCTTAGAATATGATGTCCATTCATTCATCCAGTACATATCTAAAAAATCAGTCAAATAAGGGTTAAAAATGTATTAATTGTATGATGCACACATTTTTATACATTTAATTTAGAAGTGTACCGCGGTAAACAAATGCCAGGCCCTAACATACTCTCTAACAATCCGTATGACGTAGTGGCTAGATTGGTTGGATGCATAGAAGAGACAAATAGAAATTTAACCACTGATAATTATTTTACAAGTTACCTGTTGGCTGAACACCTGAAGGCCTACATTTACCATGAGGGGGAAAAAAGAAGAAATTACTCCCAAAATAGTGCCAGTAAAAAGAAATGCAGGGTCATTAGGGCATTTTCTTCCTTTTTTATGTTCCTATGTATATTTCATTGATAAATAAATAATTTTGATAAAAATGAGTTTACAATATTGTGTGAGAGATCCTAATTCAATATTGTATAAAAATATACAGATTACTGCCCGGGCTTTTCAGATGACTGCCCACGCGAGCGGGCATGTGATTCCGTCTAGCACGAGCACATGAAGGTTAATATCACTGCATTCACAAATAAAGGTTCATTTACTGTCAAAGGTTAATTTCCTACCAACAACCAATGGAGAATTGCCCATAGGAATAGGCCAATAGAAATGCTAATGAGTTATGCGCCTGCTCTGAGTCACTGTTTAAAATCTCTACAGATACATCAAAGTAACTGGATGTGGTCTTCGCAAAAAGATCTAAATTTTCATTTGATTGATGTTTCCATATTTTAATTTTTTTTTATATATTTAGCATCCTTTAAGGGGTAATACTACCTTGTAAATTTTTTTTTATGGGCTAAAATTCTTCCTTCTCCCTGAGGATGATGCTGGAAAAATGCGAAGAACACAAGATAGTTACGCATCACCTCTTTTTGGACTTCAAGTCAGCATACGACAGCGTTTCAAGGCAGCACTCTATCAGGTTCTCGGGGAGTAATATCCCCAGAAAACTGATCTGCTTGGTGAGGATGACGATGAAAAATTCATGTTGCACTGTAAGCGTGGGAACTAATTTGTCTGACTCATTTAACACTAATAGTGGTGTGAGACAAGGAGATGCCCTAGCATGTCTCCTTTTTAATTTTGCGGCCGAGAAAGCAGTGTGCCACTCTGATATTCAGCTAGGGTTCACCCTCTTTAACAGCACAGTCCAGCTCTTAGGATACAGAGATGACTTCGACATTGCGGCCAGGTCAGAGCGGTCTCTGAAAGAGGCATTCCTCACTCTTGAGGCAGAATCTAAGCTTCTCGGCCTAGTTATCAAGGAAGAGAAGACCAAGTACTTAAGAGTTGGAGGTACTGAAGCAGGCCCCAGAAAGTTTGAAGTTGGGCTGTATAAGTTTGAGAGGGTGAACAGCTTTGTGTACCTGGGGACTGAGGTTAACGCAATGAATAACATCACCCAGGAGATCAACAGGAGAATTGCAGCGGCAAACCAATGCTTCTTTGGGCTCTCCAGACACTTCAGAAGCGACACCTCTCTAACGGGACCAAGATCAATCAGTATCAATCTGTATCAAGGATCCATTACATTTCTACTGAGACTGTACCCACAGCCACTATCTGTGGGGGTTGAAGTATTTCTTCTATTGTTTGCATACAATTTTACCAAAATCTGCCAAACATTTTCGCATTTTTAGACTAAATTGGAAGTGGGAAATATGATCCTAACAAATAGTTCTCAATAAAAATTCCGGTTTGTCACACTGCACTCGTATAAACATGATTATTTACTTTATAAACATGATTATTTAATTTAAGTGCATTCAATTTTTGTTCTCATAAATAGTGGCTGGCTTAGACATCTTGTATGATCGTGTGAGGAGGTTCATACTCCAAAACATTCTTACTTTGAAAAATATCCCACGGCAAAGGACTCAAATAACTATGAAAATATAAATGTATTTTATTATTAATATTTCATTATTCTTTTTCAAATATACTATACATTAATTCATTTTAATTCCTTCTTGTTCCTCTTCAAAATAAATACACATGAATTTATTTTTTTCTTCAACAATTATTGATTGAACAAAAAATGTTTAATGAGTTACAAATAATTAAAAATAATTATTTTTTGAATAACTATATAAACTAAAATATCACTATGAAACAAATAATAAATCATAAACATTTTAAAAATAAGACAAGAGAAAGTGTTTTTCATGAATATTCTGAAAAGAGAATGCATCAATACTTACAAATGTAATGGAAACCTGAGATCATTTTAAAACTAAAATACTTTGGTAACTATTACAATGCCATTTCAGAAACTGTTTATTATTTATTGATTTGCTTTGCAACTGCGAGATAAAATTAGAAACTCAAGGAGGGAGGAGAATAGGCTTCAATTGGCTAGCAATGGGAGTAGCATCAGCCTTCAAAGCTAGTAGCACCTGGCTCACACTCCCTCTCTGTTTGGCTAGCAATCATAGGGTTAATTTGACAAACTCCAGAGTTTTTTTGTGGGGAGATGAGTTACAAAATTTTTACTTTAATTTAAGTGCATTCAATTTTTGTTCTCATAAATAGTGGCTGGCTGGAGTTTGACATAATTTTCATTTTTGTATTTTAAAACAATAATTCAGGTTGTTACGTAATGAGTGAAAGACCCATCATGATTCAGGTGAATACGTTTATGTTTTAGTTAAAAACTTGGGCTCTTTTTTCTATGTTGCATTGCTGGCTGGTCCTGTACAATCAGCTGAGATTTTTTATCAGATAGTTTAAAATTCTCTAATCCAGTGGTACATTCTACTTGTATTGAGGATAACTGTTGGAAGGCAGTCTATACACAGGCAAACTACTCAGTTATTTAAGATCCTTCTTGTGTATTATTTGGCATGTTTATTTTAGAAAATATGCAACACAGGATCAGAAAGGACGTGAACAGGACATTAAGTATGTATGTAGATAACATTGCTGTGTTTTTTCTTTAAGACAGCCATATCAGGTTTTGATAAATGACCTATAATGATTACCTAAAAAGAAGTTCATCTGGTTTTGCTGCTTGCATTGATTTAAAATACCACTTCCTTAATTAATTCTTAAATGGGCGTTAACATTTAAATAAATTTAAATAAATAATTAATTCTACCAATATTAACAAATATTAATATTAAATATTAAAATTAAGCTACAGTAGGACCTCTATTAGAGGGGTCTCGATGGGGGAATTTTTATTTTTATTCCTTCTTTAAATATTATGTACATAATATTTATTGCATTATTTTTATTTTTATCAACTAAAGCATTTGATTTCATAATTACGTATTAAATATTTGTATGTAATGACGATTATGTACATAAATATGAATTTAAATTAATTACGTACATTGTAAACTAAAGAATGGAAAAACTGTGCTGTTTTCGGAAGAATGTGATGATTCCATATTTCTGGAAGCATCTGAATTTATTTAATATTCTCGGAACTGAAACGTTTTAACGTCTTTCTATGAATCCTCTACTGGTGTTTCGATTATCCGGGGTTTTTTGATTATCCGTGGACCACCCTCCCCGTCATTACCCCGGATAAAGGTGGTCCTACTGTAGTTCTAAAGGATAAAAGTAATATGGCAAATAGTAAAAGGAATCCGACTTACACAGGACAAAACTTCTGCATAAGCTGTAATGTCAAGTGTTGGATTCTTCACTATTTTCTTATATTGCATAGGCAATGATGTTCAATGGCAGAAAATTTATAAGGAGGCTATACTTTATAATTTACTAAGGAATATGAAAAAATGAGTGTTGTGGACCACAATTGAATGCAGAAAAAGTTATGATATTGAGTATTTCCAATATTAATAGTCTTCTAAACTCACAAGGGAACATCCCCATTGTCCGTAGCCGATTTTTATGAAACTTTGTATACAGTGAAACATGGATAATTCGAAATCGTCTTTAATTCGAATATTTCTCTCAGTCCCTAGAATTTAGGGCATAAACAATATAAAAAAATCATGGTTAATTCGAATAAAATTTTGGATAATTCGAATTTTTTACGAGTCTGTGTCTCCAATAGGAAGTGAACAGAGAGGCGGTCGATCTTGGATCTTGTGAAAATATTCTCCCCTCGGGTAAGACGGATAGTAAGATACGGATGTAGGGGTTCCGGGACTCTTGGACTCTAGGAGTTCTGCAAAGGGGTGGGTCGCGCTTCCTCCCTTCCAGGGGTTGTTATAGTTACATCCTGTCGTTTTATCCTAGAATTCCCTCCCACCATCCCTCCGATCTTCATTTCTTATTCAGTTATAAGTCAGTCACCACCTAGATCTATTGTATTGTTTGTGGCTTGAATTTCTGGTGTACAGTGCAGTTCTGTGAGTTGTTGATTTAAGATGTCGAAGCCTAGAAGTTATAAAACTTTAACATTGTCAGAGAAAATAGCTGCAATTAAAGAAGTTGAAAAAGGAATAAAGAAAAATCTGAAATTGCCAAGGACTTTGGAGTTCCTCCTAACACTTTATCAACTTATCTGAAAAATAAAAAAAAAACTTCTTGCCCATGAAAATGACTTTTTTCCAAAACAATAGACTTTCATTTTTACTTTTTTGATAAAATATATATTACTTATCTAATCATCAATTTATGAAATGTTTCTTTTTCTTTAAATAAAATTTATGTATTTTTTAAATTAAAAAAATGTGAAAATATGAAGTTCGAATGGTGCTAATGACCGCATCAGTCGATGCACCGATAAAAGAAAAGAAAATTAATATGAAGTTCGATTTTTTAACCCTTTATTTTCAAAAACTTTTGTAATTCGAATTTTGGATAATTCAAACTTTTTTATCGGTCCCTAGGGGTTCGAATTATCCAAGTTTTACTGTATTTATTAAACACGTGAAAATAATCGATACGTATTTTTTTATATATTTATTTTTATATATTTATTTAAGCCTAAGGAGCCGAGAAATAAAATAAAATAGGCTCCGGACACTTGGGGATGTTCCCTTGTCAGTATAATTTTCAAATGTAAATTATAGTGGAAATAATTTAAATGGTAAGTAAAGCAGTAGGAACTAGCTTTTTAAACTGATCCCTCTTTTCTTGATAAAAATTGAGCTCTTACCCAACATTGGACCAGGTTCTCATTTACTATAGGAATTTTGGAATAGCAATATTCTGTACACAGATATCTGAAGATCAATGAAATGTGACACATGAAATTTAGAGTAAGGCTTATATAAGTTAGTGAATTTTATAAAATTGGAAACGAAAATTTTAATAATAAATAAATTGTAATAACAATTATATAAAATAAACATTTGAATATTTTAATTGTTCTAAAATAAAATTTTCATTATTCTTTAAAATACATTCTGAAAGTTGTTTGTAGCTGTTTGAAAGCTAGTTTAACATTTAGCTTTTAAAACTAATCCCTTGTTTTGTTTAATTTTTAATGAAGTTAATGTTTAAAAGTTAGATAATTTTCCACTCTCGTATCTTTTTTCAAAGCAAATAATCTATGGTTTATTATCAGAATTTTCACTGGGTTCAGGCGGTTTAATATTTTTTCTAAATCTTGTAAGTGGATTCTTCCTAAAATAAAAAAAAAAAAAAAAAAAAAACGAAAACCTAACTGTCTTCTAAGCGTTTCTCTTATAATTCTTCAAAAGAGCTGATAACTTTTCAAATTCAGGTGATTTTCATGTGACCTATTCAGAAATAAAATAGAAAAATGTAAAGACGTTCAAATTATAGGAAACGACTTTTGTTTTAAATTCTACATGAAATAGATATAAAAATAATGGGTTATATGTTTTTCCAGTTCTTGAGTGAGATTGGTTCACTGAATGATTCATTTTTTTTTTCATTTGTCATTGCTGCTGAGTTAAACTGTTAAGTTGTTGGAATGGAAAGATATATAGGTATTTAGAGTAGCTTAAATTTAAACAAATTGAACAAATGAGTCATCCATTTCCAAAAGGACCCATGTCCAGCATACAGTTCCAAAATGGCCCATGTCCAAAATATTATTGACTTTTTCTTAAAAACTATTGTAGTAAAAGGATAAAATGTCATGGAACCCTGTGTAGTAAACCAATACCCTTTAAAAAAACAAAACTTTCAACGAAATTAAAAACATTAGATCCTGTAACAGTTTTTTTTGTTTCCTCAACAATTAGCTTTCATGGACATAGCTCCTTTTGGAAAAGGATGACTCACTCAAATATGAACTGGATATTGATTTCATTTGCTGATCTTGTTTCACAATAATCATTGATATGGGGTTTTATTATAACCCCATAATAAAACCCCAATTTGTGTAATTTACAGAAATAAACATTATTATGGTTGTACCAAAAATAAACAGCCAAAATTATCGGGAATTTTCTTTCCAATCCCATCCATTTGCCATAATTTTAAACATTCATTACTGTTTTCTAAAATTTTGTAGATTAGGTTTAACTTGTAAATAATAAAGACATATCAAGGTAAATTCTATCAATCTTCCTAAGTAAATTTCACTGGTGTTGTTTAGCCCTCAATTTTACGTTTAAATATAATTTAAACAGGTTGAATTAACAAAAATCTCCAAATAAAAGTTCAATTTGCAAAATTTCTAACTTTCATCACTAGATAAAGTACTAAATATATAAATTTACAACCACAAGAATTCAAGGTATGTTAACTAGCTAGTAATCAAGCTAAGGAGATTTTGATAGCTCCAGAGTTTTTCCTTTAAGGGGGACTCAAGACCTGGGTATCATCTTGCTTGTTTTAACTATGACTTACTCTGTTTTACATCATAAAAATAAAAATTTTATTGCAAGAGTGGAAAATGGATGAGAAATAACTTTATTTTACTATTTCTTATCAAGACAAAGGTTTTTCTACTTTGTATACAGGGGTTTCTACTCTGCTAGGACATCATCCATTGTAAATTTTTCAATGGAGGCATTACGAATAAATGGTTACAAGAATCTTATGATACAATAACCTTGGACTATTCTCCTCCGGGGAACCCATAATTATTCCAATAACTTCCCGAAGTTCTGCTCTGTTAAGAAGCTGTAGCTCTTTCCAGGGTTCTCCAGAGAGCTTTTGAATAAAGTATTAAGTATACCTTAGGGTTTGAGTTTCCCATTGTTGCTTCTTATTCAGCCATTGGCAAATACTCTGTTTGATCAGTGACGGCGGTGCCCCACAAATAGGAACAGGACCTATTGGTGTAGTAGTGACACACCTCTCTGTAAGTAGGTCTGCCCTTTCATTGCCTGGGATTAATTCCACTGTGCCGGGGTATCCAATGGATCTCGACACAGTTCCTATTCTATGCGAATTCATTTAATTCAATTTTATATAAACCCCTGACCAGTTTTGACAAAGTCTTTGTGTAGTTTAGTGCCTTGTAGGGAGCTAAGCTGTCTGTAAGAATATTAACTGAAGTGCAGCATCGAGGATTGCATATACCTCTGCCTGAATGGCTGATGGTTCCTTTCCTAAGACAATGTGGGTGTCCCCCTCTTGGCAACTCTATACCATATTCCGGATCCAGTCCCCTCTGAAGTATCAGTGTAGATGTTGCGGTATATTCACTGGTATGGTCAGTTTGAATTTACGTTTCACTTCTGTATTGACCTTTTACTATTGGTCACATTCACGGACTTTCAGCTTTAATTATGGCCATCCATGGTACATGGAAGTGTAGGGGAACTATGTCTAACAAGGGGAGTATACAGCGATGGGTTCACCGATCTGCACCAATTTTTTGTGGTGATTCTACATCGAAAAATAGTCGACACGTGTCCGAGCGTTCCGTCCAATGCACCTTAGGAGCCAAGAAATAAAATAAAATAGGTTGAAAGTGCTTTATTTTTTATATCGAGTTTAGAAAATGATATCGACATGATTCTTTAACCAATTCATTTGTTTTATAGAGTAGATTAAAGAAAAAATATAATCGTTAAACAATAATTTACATTTTGTCAAATAAATTCTAAAACATGCTTACGTTTTCAAGTAAACTAGTATCATTCATTTTTTTACACCAAAAATAATAGCAGATTTAAAAACAGCAACCCAAGAAACCCTAGTGTAGTGAATATCATTGAAAACCAAAAAGTAATGATTTTTCCCGGTCTGGAAGAGACTAAAAATTTGTAAGCGAAAAAGTAACGTGACGTTTTGAAATTCAATATCTCCTCTTGAGATAATCCGATTTTTATGTCATTGAAATCTTTCTAAAGAAGAAAGACTCCTTTTTCTGGCCTTATAAATGACTATTGTATTATCTCAAAAGGTACTTGCAAAAAATGGTTCTCAAAATAAAAGTAAAATGTAAACTTTTTTGCATATAACGTCAATCCCAGGACACGTAGAAACACCCCGATTGGGAGGAAATGTGTCACATTAGGGCCTTTATCGACCCTCCAAGTTTGGTTTGAATCGGATAAATATTCTTTGAAATATTGCCGGATTGTTGAATATTTAACAAAATTATACCCCTTAGCGAAATTTAAAATACATTTTTATTTTATTTTTGTAGTATTTCCAAAACTTGAATTTAGGGGGTTTTCAATGTGCTAAAACGAATCTGACATCCGTTTTTAAATAAAAAATTGTTTTACATACTCGACTCTATAGAAGTCATTTTTCTACCAAAATATTCCATATACCTACTTTTAAAAAGTTATCCATTATAAAAAAAAAAAAAAAATGATTTAAAAACGGATGTCAGATTCGTTTTTAGGACATTGAAAAACCCCTAAATTCAAATTTTGGGAATATTACAAAAATAAAAAAAAAATGTATTTTAAATTTCGCTGAGGGAAATTTAAAATACAAAATTTAAAATACAAAATTTTTTTAAAATACAAAATTTACAAAATTTAAGGGGTCCCCCCTTAAATTTTGTTAAAGATTCAACAATCCGACCATATTTCAAAGAATATTTACCCGATTCAAACCAAACTTGGATGGTCGATAAAGGCCCTAATGTGACACATTTCCTCCCAATCGGGGTGTTTCTACGTGTCCTGGGATTGACGTTATATGCAAAAAAGTTTACATTTTACTTTTATTTTGAGAACCATTTTTTGCAAGTACCTTTTGAGATAATACAATAGTCATTTATAAGGCCAGAAAAAGGAGTCTTTCTTCTTTAGAAAGATTTCAATGACATAAAAATCGGATTATCTCAAGAGGAGATATTGAATTTCAAAACGTCACGTTACTTTTTCGCTTACAAATTTTTAGTCTCTTCCAGACTGGGAAAAATCATTACTTTTTGGTTTTCAATGATATTCACTACACTAGGGTTTCTTGGGTTGCTGTTTTTAAATCTGCTATTATTTTTGGTGTAAAAAAATGTATGATACTAGTTTACTTGAAAACGTAAGCATATTTTAGAATTTATTTGACGAAATATAAATTATTGTTTAACGATTATATTTTTTCTTTAATCTACTCTATAAAACAAATGAATTGTTGAAAGAGTCATGTCGATATCATTTTCTAAACTCGATATAAAAAATACAGCACTTTCAACCTATTTTATTTTATTTCTCGGCTCCTAAGGCGCATTGGACGGAACGCTCGGACGCGTGTCGACTATTTTTCGATGTAGAATCACCAGAAAAAAATTGGTCCAAATCGGTGACCCCATTGCTGTATACTCCCCTTGTAAGAGTGCTTCCAAGGCTAGTGAGTGCCGAACTCACTGCCCATCTATAAGGAGGCATCCGGCAGTAATGTAAGTTCATTTGCAGCATAGAGATAATTGCTGATGACCAGTGTCTCGTGCTGGAGCCAGGATGACTTTTGCAGAGCCACAGGAGCCACACCCCCCACTAACTCCACCAGCCATTTCCCCCCACTGATGGGAATTTCCTTCTCACCCCTAGATGCCTTTTTCCTCATTCTTCTGGCATAATTCCTCTTTTGGGTGTTTGTCATTTTCACCCACACGACCCTCTCTCCCTGCAGCCTGCTATCTTTCATTGAGGTGTCGCCTGGTGCCCCAAGGAGGTCGATAAAAGACAGAATTATTTATACACCTACTGCCATTCAGCCATAGCTCGAACACTAATTTCGAATTTCTGTGCTGAATATTCATTGCAGAATAAATAAGTTCCCAGTTTATACTACAGTATAGTTTGGAGGAGCTTTTGTAATGGTCTAAACTGGCATTTACTTGGGAGGATGAACCAACCTTCATATTGCTAAAGGTAACCTCACAGCAGTCAGTTACACATGAAAAATTATTGACCGAAGACAACATTATTAACAGTATTCCTAATAGGTACACAGAGGTTTTGGTAACAGTGGACAATATGCAAGGTTTCAAAATACTATTGTGTTCAGTAAAATAAATTATGCAACTAAAATGTTTTATTTTGTTATTTTTTAAATCCCTTAATTTTATTTGATTGCAGCAAAAACATAACAATTTATAATAAATATTAATGTATCTTATAAAAAAAAAAAAATAAAAATCTTAGGCATAGTAAATACCAAAAAATCAGCTGTATGCCTATTAATCTTTGTGCAGTTTATATGTATTATGTTTAAGATTTTCTATGTTTCTAATAAGAGATCCTTGATGAAAACAATGGTGAATTGATATCCAAAATCACATTTTATTTATGGAAATGAAGCATATATTTGACTGTGCAGATGTTGAATTAAACACTTTTTTTTTGCATTCAATTATTTGTAAATCGGAAAGCTCCATAACTCAAGGGGTCATCAAGACAAATTATTATAAATAAAAACAAAACATCTTCTTTTAATTGAGAGGTATGTTCACAAGGAGTTTATTAATAATAATAAAGCCTTTTATTATGTTCATAGCTCAATTACAAATCAAATTATTTTACAGTAAATATTTACAAGCCGTAATAAATAAATAAATGAAAATAAATTTACAACTTCAATCTTAGAAATGCTTCTCTGAGTTTGAACATAGGCCTTCCATGAAGGAGTACAGGTCTAGACTTTCCCAGGGGACCAGCCTAATGGGAAGCCGAGGTTCCTATCTGCATCCACTTCTCCTTCCAGCCATCTCTGTCTCTCGCCAATCTCCACCATAATGGACCAGCCATCGTCTTGAAGAAGTCGCTCCATCTTTTCCTTGGTCTTCCTCGTCGCCTCTTGTGACCATAGGGTGTCCAAACAGTCACCTCCCTTGACCATCTCTTATCTGCTCTTCTTAATACGTGACCAGCCCATTCCCATTTTAGCTTCCTAACCTGATGGATTATATCCTTCAGACCTGTCCTCTCTCTGATGACACTGCTTCTAACCTTGTCCTTCCTTTTTATGTTTGTCATACTCCTTTCTACTGACCTTTGCCAGGTTATCAATTTTCTTGATTGAGCTTCAGTTAAGGGCCAAGTTTGACTAACATAGGAGACGGCAGGGAGTATACAGGTATCAAACACTACTTTTTTAACTTCTTTCGGGAAATTGTTTTTCATTATTTCTCAAAGTGCCCAGTACTTTCCCCATCCTATTGACATTCTTCTGTCCAATTCTTTCTGCGACTTGTTGGCAAATGAGACAAGCTGCGCAAGGTATATATATTTGTCCACATATTCCAGCTGATGATTTCCAACGATAATATTCACCTTTTTCGCGTTTGTCATTAGCTTTGTTTTGCCAAAGTTTGGTAAGAGACCCACATCTTTGCACTCTTCCAGCAATGTTCTTATCATCATTTTCATCTCTTCTGCAGTGCTCGCCAACAAAACAATGTCATCTGCAAATCGGAGACAGTTTAACCGCTCCGAAGGCGGTTAAGGAGTTTATTATTGAGGGACAAATAGTTGATACAAACATTTGAGATTAAGGGGTCTGTCACACATCCACATTGCTTGGGATACTATGTTTTTGAGGAGTCATTAGTAAAGCTTAATGTGGTAATGCCACCACCGTAGTGGGAAAAAATGTTTACTTTATTTACGTTTTTTATTCATTCATTAACATTTTTTCAATCCTTAAAATTGAGTATTTCTTGATAAATTATACTATGCAATTGTTTAATAGGTTTGTTTATTTATCATATTATTGTCTATTAATACAAATTTGATTACTTCTTTTATAATAATGGTGTTTTTTTAATAATGCCATGTATAAAGAAAACTACTTTTCATTGCATTCATTTTTTTTCTTTTCATTTAGAGAAATTTGGATGCAGATTAATGCTATGTTAATTATAAAAATTGATGCCCAACGAACCTCTAATCTAATTTTATAATTATGTTTGCATTAACACTGATCTTACATTTACCGGTAAAATATTGATCTCTATATCCCTATCAATTTGAAATATAAAGTTAACTATTTTATATCTGTCTCATGTTTTCTTTTTCCCTATCAATAGACCTGTGTCTCTGTAATTTAGCACTTTCTTTAACCATAAGCTACAAAAAAATAAATTAAAAAAAAATGTTTTAGATTTTAACTGGAAGTGGTGATTCAAGTTGTGCTTTATGGGATGTAGAATCAGGACAGCTATTACAGAGTTTCCATGGTCATACAAGTGATGTAATGTCTCTTGATTTAGCACCATCTGAAGCTGGGAATACATTTGTTTCGGGAGTAAGTTTTTGATTTACTTTTTTTTAGTTTTTGTTTTTAGACTGTTTTGAATACATCTTTCCTTTTGCCTCTATAACTCTTCCTATTAACTGGACATGAGTTTATTTTTCAACCTTTTTAGAATAGAAAAAAATCTTTCTATTTCCTATTTTCGTGTTGGAATTGTTATATCTAAACATTATCAAAAAATTGTTATTTTCATGACTCAAATACCTTTCTTATTACTTGTAGTCCGCGTCCTACGAGGTTAATTTCATCTAAATACCACATATTATGATAAAAAGGTTTCCTTTAGCAGAAATTAAGTTTATGACGATAAAATTGATTGATGAAGCGAAGACATTTCGAGGGGTCGTTAGAATTAAAAATGGCAGTGTTAATTCATAGTAATAGTAGTCTATATAATTGATTCCAATTTTGTTTCTATATATTGTGTTTGGTATCACCTTATATGTTTCTTAGACCAACAAGTTTATTTATAATAAAGAAATATGGATAACCAATCAATAAAGCTTTATTTACATATCATACATAAGGTTTAAAATGTGTACAGTTAAAATAAACATGTTCCTTCTTATTTATAGGAATTTCTTTGATTTTAATTATTTTGCAATTTTTGGTACAATTTAAAAAACCAAAAAAATGTATAATACAAGGTTTAATTACATTACACCTTATCCGTCAAGTATATAAAGTCACATTTTTAGAGTAAAATTAATGAAGAATACCAAAAATCTGCCTTTATTTATTTCTACCTATACAACATGTTAAAAAAATGTACTCACACATTTAAATATACATGCTTTATAAACTTACAGTTTTGTCAATAATTATCTCATAGGCCGACACACTTTACAAATAAAAATAGCCAAACCTCCAGCTTTATAGTATTATTTGTCACATTCACTTTTGCTGTTGCATTACGTCATGTATAATAGTCCTTCTTTTCTATGGGAACACTTATTTATATATATTTTACTATTTATTTACAAGTATCTGCAATTTCTGGTAACTGTTAATTTTATTCTCCAACCAGCCTTCCTTTCATTAGGAGGTGTTCTTATTTTATACTGATCTGTTCGCCCCCCATACATGTCCAGATTGGACAGCACTCCGTGTTGCAGTGCATTCTTTGTTGCTAGCAGATTTGTCAAGAGGGCAATTTTTTATTATTAACAGTTCTTTTCTGGTGTCATTGAACATTGCCTGGTAATTGTTAAACAGTACAGCAATACTAAAAAGTTTTCAAAAATATTAAAAATGTAGTAAGGAATAGATGTTTGCAGCTTCGATTTAAATCAAATAAATCTATATTCCTATGTACCTGTTCCTAATCCAACCCTAAGTGTTTCCAGGCTTTCTTCCGTCTGCTCAGAGGAGTATGCAGTACCTAAAACTAATACACCTATATCTACAGAGTAGATACCAATATTTTTCATACCGTTTTCTACCTTGTCTTTGAGATAAAGTATTATCCTTGGCTCTGCTTCCTCATGACCAGGTCAAGTCACTCCAATCAAAGAACTCATAGCTCTCACATTTCCTTAAAGTAGTAATAACTGGACATCGGTTTTTAGAATTCTTAATATTTAGCTTTTCTTAAGTTTTTCTTGGAATCATAAAGAGAGGTATTTTGTTATTTTTTTTACTTTCTTCAGTCTTTGTCTGAAAATCAAGTAACAAATTTCTGGTCCAGCTACTTTCCAACATGTTAACTCCAATGGATCCTGTATAAACTATAATATTATTCTAACTCTGTTCACTTTAGCATTGTTTTGTTTGTGCGCAAACAAAGATATTGTTTGAATTTCTTATCACAAAGTGTTCACAATAAAATGCATTATACGCCACAGGTAGACCTCTGGATCATAAAGATCAATTTTATTATCATAGACTAAATTTCTGCCAAAGGAAACCTACTTATCACAATTTTCAGTTTGTTGATGCCTTACACCAGCATTAGGGTCCTCTGGTCCCGGTAATGGGACTGATTTCTTTTCATTAGTTATTTTATGATATATCAAGATTTTTTTTTTCTAGAGCTGTGACAGAAAGGTGTTTGTTTGGGATATGAGAACAGGAAATTGTGTTCAGTCATTTGAAGGGCATTTGTCCGACATAAACAGTGTCAAATTCCATCCTAGTGGTGATGCTGTTGCAACTGGTTCGGATGATTCAACTGTTAGTAATTGTATATATCATATTGCTTTTTACTTTTCTGAATTAATAATGCCTTTGATACAATTAAATTGTTTGTAGTGCCGCTTGTTTGATTTGAGAGCTGATAAAGAAGTTGCACTTTATACCAAAGAAAGTATTATTTTTGGTGCTAATTGTGTCGATTTCTCAGTCAGTGGTAAGTAAATTTTTAAAAAATATACTTGTGAATTATAGTTTATCAATTTATGAAATCGAGTCCCCTGAACTTTATTTTTTAATATCTCTACTAAGACTGAAAGTGTAATATAAAATGTTATTGTTTAATATCTAATAATTTTCACAAAATATCATATTCACATTTTTTTGTGTTTTTGTACTATTATACTAATTCTATAAATAAAGGCAATGTAAAACAAAAAACAAAAAAAGGACACCAACAGCATAAAGGTAGTTGAAAATATTCACAAGACGTCTTCGAATCTTTCTCTTGGAAAGCTATATTTCTAACAATATTTTTTTTCTTATTTTACTTATGCTGTTTTATTGTCAAATACATTCTCCTACTACAAGCAATTAAAAAAAATAACAAGAAATAAAAACCCACAAAAAGAACTGTTCGAATAAACGAAATCAATTACTTCAAAGTTTTAAGCACTTGTTTCTCTGACATCGCCCAATCAAAACTTTCTTCAGAACCTTTTTTTGTAGAGCATTTAGTAAGCTTTCGAATGGTCACCTTTCCTTAAAACAATTTCCTAGCCGTTTTCGAGATATTAAGGAAAATGGGGTCTCCTGTGGTCTAGTGGCTAGCGCGCTAGATTCATAAGTGGGAGATGGTGGGTTCGATCCCCACCGGCGCCAGAAATTTTCTCATCTCAGGGCTCGCTGAGAAAATTCCTGGCTGCACCCTGGATGTCGGCGCTAATAGCCAAGATTTGTTGATGCGCCGTAAAAAAAAAGAAGAAAAAAAAAATTAAGCAAAATATACGAAATTCCTTAAACGTTTCATGTCAATTAATAAAATATTTTATTCTAATCCTTCCTTAACTCCAAACGTAACCAAAATTTAAAACTCTTTGTTTACATGAATTTAACACATGAAGAAAATGTTTCAACTGAATCACATGATTCTAAGTACCCTAACCAAAAATTTGTTTCTACAACTATGTTTCCAATTTTCTCGAAAATGGTTAAAGCTATCACCTTAAAAATGGTTTCATTCGTTTTTCTAGGCCAATCTATCTTCTATATATATAAAAATCACGTATCTGTCTGTTTGATTCTTATACAAATCCACACCGTTTGATCGATTTTGACCAAACTTGGAATACTGGTACAGGTTGTCTACTACTTTTGTGAAAGCCAATTTCGGGACTTTTTTGTGACATTTTCATGATTTGTAAAACAAATTTCATGTCCATTAAAAAGAAAAAAATATCAATCAAAAAGCGAAAGCCTTAACTAATATGTAGCTTAAAATAATTTGTAATCTTAACGGATTGTCATGATATCTATAAACTAACAGTTTTTACATACATATATTTAAACAATTAATAAGATGTACATCTGCATAAAATATTCATCTTATGTTAGATAGAATAGTTACAATAATTTTAGAAGGTAAGAAATGATTATACTAAAAATTTTTGAACGATTATGGAATTAGCAGCCTCAAAAATATTGAACAATGGTAGCAGATTTCAAAATTTCTAAAAATATTACTAATTAAATATTTATTGTCAAAGTACATAATTTAGTTAATTAATGTGTACAAAATTTCAATTTGTAAGTCTGCATATATTTAAAAAATGGATAATTGATGTGTAAATGCTACAACAAAGGAATCTAACAGAGGAAGGGGGTGGGAGAGGAAGATAAAATTGTGTTGTCATATAAAAACGGCAACAATTACGAATGCACCCAAGTACCTGGATTACATTAGACTCTGGTAGAAACTGAAATTTTGTGCCATGGTTTCAAAATTCATTACTTTTTCGTGCCTTATTTTCAATTTTGTGACATTTTCATGACATTCGTGACTTTTTCGTGAAGTAGACACCCTGTGGTAGGTCTTGATACGGGAAGTCTCGTAGGCTGAGTCAAAAACGTCTACCAGCTGTCTGTCTGTATGTTTGTTCCTTATACAAATCCACACCCTTCGTCTCATTTTGACGAAACTTGGCACACAGGTAGGTCGTGATACGGGGAGAGTCATAGGCTAGGTCAAAAACGTTTACCAGCTGTCTGTCTGTATGTTTGTTCCTTATACAAATCCACACCGTTTAACCGATTTTGACCAAACGTGGCACATGTGGAGAGTCATAGGCTAGGTTAAAACTGTCCATGACTCACAGTTCGGTGATCATGACTTCGAAACAATGAACCCAAATAGTTACAGATTTAGATTTTAATATTAATTAATTTCTAAGTTATTTTTGCTTTTATAGATGCAGAAAGTAGGTGTAGCATAGCACGCCGGGTAACAGCTAGTAAACCTATAAAACGAGTACTTGCAAGCATATGAAGTAAGCGCAACAATTTTTTTCGTGCGAATTTCGCTCCAAAAACTATGTTCTGATGGACGGATTCTTCTGGTTAACGAACTTGACCATTCATATGAGACAAAAAATTTTTGTACCAAATTTCATCAAAATCAGACCATTCGTCTGGGACCTAGAGAGCGACAGACATATATATATATATATTAATGCGTTTCGTTCTTTTAGGCTTAGGGTCGGGAAAAAGTAGTACTTCCTTGTGTCACACCACTTTATTTTTTCTGCCCTACATGTTTCGTGCTTAATTCAATCGCACCTCATCAGGGGCACTGATGAGGTGCGATTGAATTAAGCACGAAACATGTAGGGCAGAAAAAATAAAGTGGTGTGACACAAGGAAGTACTACTTTTTCCCGACCCTAAGCCTAAAAGAACGAAACGCATTAAGAAATATTTTGGGTCATCCACAAGAATAATAATAATTTTTTTTTTTTTTTTTTTTTTTTTTTTTTTTTTTTTTTTTTTTTTTTTTTTTTTACGGCGCATCTACATCTAGGTCATTAGCGCCGACATCCAGGGTGCTGCGAGGAATTTTCCCAGCGAGCCCTGAGATGAGAAAATTCCTGCCGGAGGTGGGAATCGAACCCACCATCTCCCGCTTATGAATCCAGCGCGATAGCCACTAGACCACGGGAGACCCAATAATAATAATATATATATATATATATATATATATATATATATATATATATATATATATATATATATATATATATATAAATATATATAAATCAGTCCCGTAACAGGCCACAAAGGGCCCAGAGGGGCAGATACTGTAGAGGTATCTGATTCTTGACCATACGGCACACTAGAGAGATAGTGTGGTCAACACTATGCTCCGGCCGCCTGATTTTCCCCTTGGCTGCTTCGACTGCTAGAGTCATTAGCACCCAAGGTACCCATTATTAATTAAATTAATTAAAGGCTGGGTGAGCCTAGGGACGATCTGGGACCCCAAATCCAACCCTCGAACGGCAGCACTAGAAGAAAAAATCTTTAATGCGCGCTCGGGTTTTGAACCTGGTCCTCCAGTTCATTAATCGAGTGCTCTACCACTGAGCTAACCTCGCCCCCATATATATATAAATACAAATTTGAACCATCGTTCTCTAGGGGTTTTTGAAACGTAAAATGTTCTAGTCGGTAGTTCCGGATTGCGTCATGAGGTCAGCCCTATAAGCGGGGTTCCTCCCTATGGAGGGAGGGAGGAACCGCGCTAAAAAGAACTGTTCATATAAACAAAACCAACAACTTCAAACACACTTCTGTTCCCTATGGACTTACTTCTCTGAATGTGACCATCCCATCAAAATTTACATCAGCAACATTTTTGCAGGAAATGTATTAAGCTTTCAAATGGTTACTGATATTTAAGAAAATATATAAAAATCCTAAAATTGCTAAATTTTTGAATGGTTTCATTCGCTTCCCTATGTTAGAGAACCCATACAAAGTGTACCTGGAAGCCTACAAATTAAAAGCCGTAAGGGCAATGATTTTTTTCATGCGAATTTTGCTTATAAAACAATATGTGTTGTACCTTTGACCTGGTCAAACACACAACAACACACCTGAGTAATTTTTACATAATTCAACTTTTATGTTCTTCTGCTACATTTTTTTTTTACAAAAATTAATATTGGTTTCTTCAATTGTTCAAAGAATTTAAAAAAATAATAAAATAAATAAGTTCAAACTGACTTTATTAATCCTCAGTGTAGCAGTTCGAACCTATCGCCCCTTATCGTTCCACTTGATGTTGTAAGACCTCATCGAAAAGCGGAAGCAAGGAAAATGTCAAATAGGGGCACGTCTAAAGCGAAACCTCATATCCTGACAGATATTACTGAAAAGCTAATTATTGAAGGTGAAAACAAAAAAACGAAAACACCACCCTAAACACAAGACACCACATACAAATAAACCCCTTCCTAAAAAAGTGGTAAATCAAAAGAAAATTATTCTAATGACAGTTCAGATTCTGATACTGACACGGAAATTTCTTCAGGAGAAAGTGACATTGATCTGTCTGATATATGTCGTGAGTTAAGTCGATAACCAGCAACAATTTGAAAAACTCCGACTCGCAGGGACTGCGTCATCTTAGCGCGGTTACGTACATCTCGAAGAAATGGAATAGATTAGCATTACAAATCACAGGATACTGACAGTAGCCAACTTACACAGAAGCGGATAATTCCTAATCTGTATAAGTCAATACAATTATGTACTGAAAACGTACTTACTCTTCGACTACTGCTGAGAAGGCTCTATTTTAAACAACCAAAAATTCGTTGTCATTTTAAGTATCTTGTTTTACTAGCAAATTCGTTTTACTGTTATTATCAACTGTAAATATGGGCTTCATGGCGAATAAAATTCCATTCTGTCGTGGGTTAAATCTTTCTATAAAATAAGAAATAACGATAACTATAGTTAGAGGCTACGAGGAAGGTTATATAGACCAGAGAATTCAAAACAAACTACGGCATCATGATTAGCCACTGCCATCTTGATTACCACAGCTACTCCAAACTTACCTATACCTTTCACCGTTTCTTAGCTTATTTTACTATAATACTAATTTTACTGATAAATGCAATTTAAAACAAGAAGCAACCAATTGAAAAGTGAGTTAAGCAAAGAGAAAAATCATTTCAAAACAAACACTTTTTGCGTTTTAAGCGCTTATATCTCTGATTGGCGTTGTCCCATCGAATATTGCTTCAGGACCTTTTTTGTAGAGAATTTAGTAAGCATTCGAATGGTCACCTTCCACGATTTCCAAACCGTAATCGAGATATTTACGAAAAATGTATGGAGATCTGAAAACTTTTCATGTCTATTAATAAAATAATTTTTTTCGCATACTTCCTTAACTCCAAATATAACCAACATTTAAACATCTTAGTTGGGATTAATTTCCAAGTTGTAGAAAATATTTCAATTGAATGCCGCGATTCTAAGTACTCACAAAAATATAATGACTTACAAAAACATTGATTCCAATTTTCTCAGGAACGGTTACAGATATCGCCTTAAAAATGGTTTCATTCGTTTTCGTATGTTAAGAAACCTATAAAACAAGTACCTGCAAGCATATAAACTCAAAAACGTAAGCGTTACTATTTTTTTTGCGCGAATTTTTCCCCAAACACTATCTTCTAGTGGGCGGATTCTGCTGGTTAACGAACTTGATCTTTCAAATTAGACAACAGATTTTTGTACCAAATTTCGTTAAAATCGGACCATTTTTGAGCTTGCTATAGCGCGAACAGACAAGCATATATATAAATATATATACACACACATATATATATATATATATATATATATATATATATATATATATATATACAAATTTGGGCCACCTATATTTTCGTGATCTATAGGGTCTGAAACGTGAAAGTTTCAAGTCGGCACTTCCGGATTGCGTCATGAGGTCAACCTCATAAGCGGGTTCTCCCTATGGAGATAGGGAGTAACCGCGCTAAAATATGATTTGGAAAAAGGAAATTTAATACTTGTTAAAAATAAAAGTAAAAAGACAATTACATATTTAGTCGCAGAGATCTGTGGTATTAAATGTCCAATGTTTAAGATCCAATATTTGAAAAAACAAACTTTGATATTGATGTTGAAGACATTGTGGCTTAACTTCCATACCCTACTATTGCTTGTGGATCTGCTTGACAGTTAAAACGTTTATTGATTTGACTGGATTTTTCAGCATATTAAGCATAACATAATATCAATAATAGCTTTTTATTATGCTTACATCCATGACCTGTATTTATTAAACTTACAATTAATTATAATATTACTCAATACAATTTTTTTTCTGCACTGCTGTGTTGTTTTTACGTGGTCAGAGGTACAACACCCCATGGTCAAAGGTACAACTACATGTTGTACCTTTGACCACTGTACGATTATTTTTTTAAAAATTAATAACAAATATAAAATGTAAAGTTAGAACCTTGAAAAAATTAAATATGATAAACAATAGAATACTAATTACAATGAAATAAAAAAAAAAATGAATTTAGCCTTAATATTCAAGCTAAAAAAAATTCAATAGTGCAAAGTGGTCAAAGGTACAACACCTTCCACTATATATACATACACAAATTTGTACCACAGTTATTTTCATGGTGTGGTTTCTGAAACAAGACATTTTATAGTCAGCACTTCCGGATTGCACCATGAGCTCAACCTTATAAGCGGGGTTCCTCCCTACGGAGGGAGGAACCAAACTAAAAAGAAAGCCTTATCCTAAATACATAAAAGAAAATTCAAAAAATGCAACTATAATGGTGACTTGGTTGGTGTATTAAAATAAAAATTTCCTATAGAAAATTAAGTAAAAAAAAAAAAAAAAAAAAAAAAAAAAAAAAAAAAAAAAAAAAAAAAAGGGTAAAAATGGGTAGAGAATGAGGAAAGGGAAAGACTCTCAGGCTAAGGCAAATTTTAAGAACGATAGATAGTTGTAATTATGACATTAAAAAAGAAAAAAAAATTGTAGTATCATTTTTTAATACATTTTTAGGTAGATTGCTGTTTGCTGGATACAATGACTACACCATTAATGTGTGGGATACATTGAAGTGTGTAAGAGTTAGCTTACTTTATGGACATGAAAACAGAGTCTCTTGCCTTCAAGTTTCTCCTGATGGAACTGCTTTATCGACAGGCAGTTGGGATTCCACATTACGGGTATTTAATTTTGAACTATGAGAAATTTAGAATTTAGAAAAATTAGTGTTTTAAATCATTGTTATTTTTTCTAACTGTAAGGTACACCCATAAGGTAGTCAGTCCTATGATCTGCCTGCCTGTTTTCAAATTTTTAGGTACATATTACAAGCTGAGTGGGTCCAGGGATGGTTTGAAGTCCAAAATTAAAACCCTGAACAATGGGAAGCATTCAGAATGGTGGAATGAGGAAATTAAGGGCTTTGTAAATCGAAAGAAAAGTGCATGGAAAGCTTATTTGCAAGATAGAACACCAGAGAGGTTAAGTTTGTATCACTCAGCCAGAAATGATTGCAAAGCCAAAGTTTGTCAAGCAAAAAAAGAGTCTTGGGAGAAGTTTGGAAGAAGACTGGATGAAGACCACCGAGATAGCATTAAGAAATTTTGGCGAAAAGTAAAATCTCTCAGGGGAAAGTGAAGTAAGCCAACGAGAAACATCAAAGATGCAAGGAGTATGATTATTACAGAAGAAGCGCATATCCTGAAAAGGTGGAAGGAATTTTATGAAGGACAGTTTTTAGGGGATGCCAACGATTCAGAGGATTCCCTGCCTCCTTGCAGTGATCAGGAAAGTCAAGAGTGCATAGATGAAGAGGAGGTGGCAGATGCCATTCAAAAAATAAAAGTAGGCAAAGCAGCTGGTAGGGATGGCATATCTCCGGAACTGATCAAATATGGGGGCCAAGAGCTTGTGAAAGTGCTTCAACAACTTTTCCAACTAATTTGGGATTCAAAGAAAATTCCTAGAGACTGGGAATTTAGTGTAAATATCCCTATCCACAAAAAAGGCAGCTCCACTGAATGTGAAAACTATCGGCCTATAAGCTTGCTTTCAGTCGTCTACAAACTTTATACCAGCATATTGGAAAAGCGACTGAGGATAATGGTTGAAAACAAAATAGAGGAGGAACAGGCGGGATTCCGTCCTGGAAAGCAGACACAGGACCACATTTTTGTTCTAAGAAGCATAGCAGAAGATAGGCATGGGACAGAGATAAAAACATCTTTCTGACATTTTTAGACTTAAAGGCAGCATTTGACTCAGTGCCCAGAAAATAAATATGGAAAGCATTGACAGCCAAAGATATTCCAGGGGATCTGATCTCAGCCATAAAGTCGATCTATCGTGATGCAAAGGGAGTTGTGCGGATCAATGGAAGAGAATCGGAGGCATTCTGCTTAGAAAGGGGCGTGAGACAGGGAGATAGTCTGAGTCCACTCCTGTTCATTATCTTTATGGATGAGATCCATAAAATATGCAAACGCCGGACAGCACGGACAGCCATTGGAAAATGGAACTTAAGGACCATTCTAGTGCAAAGCCTTCTGTATGCCGATGATATTGTTTTAATTACTGACTCACAAGGGAAAATGCAGGAGGCCCTAATAGAATGGGAAGAAGAGCTACGTCGAAAAGGAATGTTTATTAACACCTCTAAAAGCAAGGTCTTAGTTCTGTCCCGAGAAGAACAAGAAGACATTCATCTGATCTGCAATGGGGAGGAATTAGAAGTTGTGCCGGAGTTCACCTACTTAGGGACAGTAATCAGCTCTTTTGGCAATATTGACCCAGAAATATCACATAGAATTTCGAAGGCTAATCAAGTTTACCACCAGATATGTAACAGCATAATTGGCCACCGAGAAGTGAGTTTGGTGACTAAAAGGCATATCTACAAATCGGTCTACCTCCCGATCCTAACTTATGGGAGCGAAAGTTGGATAATCCTGGATAAGCAAGCCAGCTGCATTACAGCAGCAGAAATGAAGTTTCTGAGGAGAGTGGTTGGAAAGACACGTAGAGATTTCATCAGAAATAAAGGATAAGAGAACAGTTTGAGGTGACAGAACTAAGGACCTTGCTCGAATCCCGGCAGCTTAAATGGTTTGGGCACGTATGTCGTATGGATGATGAAAGGGAACCAAAGAAAGTTTTAGAAGCTCGACCCTCTGGGAAAAGACCGCGAGGTCGGCCTAGGATTTCCTACACAGAAAATATCCAGAGGATTGGAGGGAAAAGAGGCAAAACCCTCCAGCAAATGAAGCAGCTTTGCAGGAACCGGAGGGAATGGCTGAAATTTACCGAGGCTCCTCGACGCTAGTAATGGCACAAGAGGACGACAAAGAAGAAGAAGAACAATGGGATAAGAAGATAAAATCTTTCAATGCCAGCCTCTCTTGATCTCTCATGAATCAGTAGATATTTACGGTGCTATTCTAATTAGCTGTTCCCTTATTCCTCCTTCAACAGTTTATTCCTGCAAGAGGTTTAATCTTAGTTAGTATAACTGTAGAAATCACTGGTTATAGGTATTTCAAGTCCATTTATATCAGATAAATGAGCTTTGTGATACATTTCAGCTATTTTAGTCTAGATAGAATTTTAGTCCACTGGTTTCATGAGAAGAAATCTTGAGATGTAATTCACCCTGCTTGTGTAGACTCAGTTCAAATAAATAATACTAAAAATCTAACACCACTGAAGAGGGAGGCTTCTGTTTCCTATTGAGGACCACTATCTCTTATAGGTGAATCTGTTGGTGGTCTTCAAAAGGGCACTTTTTCCATTGTGTGATACCTATGCTTTCTATTCATTTATCAGACAGAAGGTCAACAAATGAAATGTGTCAATTAATAAAAAATGATTTATTAGTTCTAGCTTAACATGTTTTGTTCCTTTAGTGCATCATCAAGATCTAAATTTGAAAATATTCACAGCCACAGTAAGCAAGAGAACCTTCCACTTGCCTACTGTGGCTGTGAATATATTCAATATTAGCACATGATGAATTACTAAAGATGCAAAACATCCAGCAGCTTCAATCGTGCTGCTTGAATTAATAAATCTTTCTTAATAATTCACATATTTTATTTGTTCAACTTCGGCCTGATAAATGAATAAGTGGATTTGATAGAATCATTTTTCAATTACTATGATTTTTATTAAATACTACCATGCAGTAAAACTATTTTCATGCAGTATTAACACCTTGGCTGCGGATGACACATGTGTGTCATGGGAGCCACCGGGCAAGCTGGGAGAAAAAGTTAAAAAGTTTTGGGGATCAGCTACAAACCTCCAGGCTGGTTTATTCATCCTCCATCGTCACAGGGAGTGTTTCGAGTGCCTTATTCTGGAATTGCTCTGGGCTCAGACCTTTCTGTGAATTTTTGCAGGAGTTTCTTCACCACATGTGCGTCATGGTAAAAAACATGTTTCTGAAGAAAATTATACAAAATTTCCAATGGTTAAGTTATTTTTTCACATTAACTAAACAAATGAAATCATAAAATTAAAAAAAATATACCATTTTTTGGATGGTTTGGGGTTTACCGCTCCCGCAATCAAAGTGTTAAATGGTTTCTTCTGTGGGTCTTTTGGGGTTGGGAGTGGGGTTCTTCGTTCAGAAAAAAATTATTCCTTAGGAATGGATATAAAAATGAAGGAGTTAAATCGTGCTTGATGGCTACCACTTGTTTGCTAGAAAGAATTCTACAAGCTGGACTGATAACTGCTAAAAGATATTTATGATCAAAGTCGGTTACAATAAATCAAAAATGTCATCTTAAGTAAAGATGTATACCAAGTTTATCCTTTATAGAAAGTATTTATCATAAATATTCTCATTTGACAATGATTTGGAACAATGAAAAATGTTGGACTAGTTCAGTTTTTCTTTCATTCATTTTGACAACATTTATATTTAATAATACTCGCCTAAAAGCCTCTTAAAATCATCATACATTTTAATTAATTTATTTTGAAATTTATCCTCATTTTTTCTTCTAGGTATGGGCTTAAAGACTATCAGCGTTCATATAGACATAATTAGAAACATAGTGCAGGTAATTTAGGTTGTCCATAATTTTTAACTAAAGATTATTATTACATGTATAAAGGAAGGCCGACTATGACAGTTATTAAATTATCTAATGCTAAGTACTGCCAATTTTTATTTAATATTTATTATACTTCTATGTTAGAAATATGTGAAAAATAATAAGCTTTAAAAATCAGATTGGTGGATTGGCTCCTTTTGAGATCTCAGTAGATCCTAGTCTTTTTGTAGTTTAAGTACAACTCTGTAACACATTTTCATCCCGAATGTGAAAGATATTGATTTTTTATTATAATAGGCATTGAAAATATGTTATATATATATATGCTGTAGAATTATATTTGTGGTAAATATTGTGAAATATACCTTAGTCACGCACTGCCTCAGACAGTATATTATATATCTTGATTTTCTGTAGAAAATGGTATTTAAAACTCACTACTATAAATATTTACTGTCAATCTACACAGCACACAGACCAATCATTAGTAATTTGTAATGCTTTACTTAAAATCCAGTTGGGATAAGTTGTTGTGATATAATTATTATATCAAGATGTTTTTGTATTTTTAAAATTGTCTTAATATAAGTGACAGTGTGGTATTCATTGTAGAAGATTAAACTAAATAAGAATGTTTATAGCTACATTTGACAAACTGCTGTTATTTGATATAGAGGTAAATAAAGATGGAATTACAATGCTAAACTACTAAGCAATTCAGGAAACCTACAACTCTTAACCAATATATCCATTGCCATTTCTTTCCAGATACTCTATATATAGGTTTTACAGCTTAAATAATTTATACTTTTTTTTATTTATTTTATTTTTACATAAATTTGTTTTTTCATGGTATTGAAAGCAAATTTATTTTTCTTTTAGGACTGGTTAATTAATTTTTCTTCTTTTTTGTGGCTTCTGTGGCATTTCTTAAGTGTCTTCATTGCTACTTCTTTTTAAATCTTCAGGTTGGTTCCTTTTGTCTACCCCTAATGAACATGTCATGCTACATTTAAGATGCTACAGATGAGTGCTGAATAAACCATCTGATAAAAGATTTGAATGATATTTGTATAAAAAATAGTAAATCATTTTTTCCATCCACTTTTCCTTAAATCAAAGAATAATAATTGTGAAAACCATACCAAGGAGTTAATTTCAACCAATAATATAATTATAGTGGACTTCAAAATTTTATTGCCAGAACAGCTTACAAATTAAAATTCTACTGTTTCATTTATATAAAAATATGTTATGCCCTGTCCATTTTATGTAGGCCAACATTGAAATAACTTGAAAACAATTAGAAATATCAAAAAATGTAGTCCTGATTCCAAAATATCAAGTCTTGAGGCTCAAACACACTGAAATCGCAATATCACCTCTCAACCGTATGTAAAAAACTTTGTAAAAATAAACCCTAAACCTTGGCCACCAACTTTTGTTATACAACCAGGCACATGGTCCATTTCGGACTCCACATTTTTTCACCTTAAATTGATGTCTGTTTTATTCATTTTCAATACAGCTTGTAAAAATGAATAAATAACATATGACGGGCTCTTTAGAAGAAGGGCCAAATTACACAAAATGAGTTGTAAGATAAAGCCTTTTAAAGTTTTCAATTTTGCATAAAACTGGTTGAAGCAATTTTTTATTGGCGATTGTTGGAATTATAGGGTCAAATATTGTTTTAAATCCGATTATTGCCACCATTTTTACGTATCTTCAATACATGATCGATAATTAGCAAATTAGTAAGCGAAAAATTTGGCCCTTTTTCCATAGATTTCATTTATTAGAAAAAAATATATATTTAAGTTGAGGGTGAGGGTGGGGAAGGATCAATGGATTCTTGGAAAAACTAGCAGTAGTTGCTCCCCAAATTTGAGTAACAACTCATGTTCATTTGAATGAAAATATATTCTTTTTGAAGTTTCAAGGTATTTATTTATTTTCAAAACAATAATTAAGAAACAATAATAAAAAGGGAGCACTTCTATATATTTTGTACCACAGGGATTACATACTGAACGTCAATACTGAATAGTCGAGGTCTGAATCACGAGACAAAGATTCATTGCTGAACTCATCAATTTTGTCACTGAAAACATTTTGTTCAAACCAAATTCCATCATTTAGCTTGAGAAACATTTGTACAGCGAGTACGATTTTTTATTTTTCCTTTATTATTGGTGTTCTCTCCACCTGAGGTAAATTTAAAGTGGTCTCCGAATTCGGCTTTAGAACTTTGAAGGGCTGAAAATAGTGAAAGTAAGATTTCGAACTAAGAACATTGCCAAAACCATCATACTTGAGTTGAACATATTGCTGTATTTTGAAGCGTACATTCTTGCACTTTGGAGTCTTATCACAATTTTTTTTTTGAAGAGCTACGGACCATTTCTTTAGTATTCCGTTGGTTGCATTTACCAGGATAAACCTGGACGAATTTTTTCTGCAACTACGAAACACTTTCAAGTATTCATTTAGAACCTAGATACATTTTTTTGGTTAATAATCCAAATATCTCAGCTGGGACTTTACCTATTAACATGGAATTTCGTACAACTACTTAGAACAGTATGGCGCATTCGAAAATGCGATCTCCTGAAAAAGTGCTAAATAGTCGTCTGGCCCTTTTTCAAAAGAGCTCCTCATATACTGTAATACATAGAAATTGGTACAAAATGTATAAATAATAATTTAAATAATTCTGTCAATAACTAAGTGCAAATTATTTGATTTCACATATTGGATATTGCAAGAATAAAAATTATCTTCAATATGAAATTATTCTTTTTTGCTCAACAATTAGATACAATACAAAACAGTAAATACTTAACAATTATAAAAAGTCCGACTCGCAGGTACTTCGTCATCTTCGTGTGTTTTCATTCTCATCCCTAGTGTCTCTATTTGTAAAGGAATAGATATGATTACTTGTTTGTGTTCACCATTTGTAAAAAATTACAAATACCCCTCTCATTTTCTTACCTTGTTTTACTAAAGTACTCATTTAAAAGTTAAATGCAATAACAAAAACGCAACCAATTAACAAGTGAGGTAAACAGAAAAAAAAAAACATTCAAAAGAACGAAAAGACAGCAGTACAGTAATAGAAAATTCTCCCAGAGCGTCTTCGAATTCTACTCGGAGTTCAAACAACAAAAAATTGTTTCTCATTTTAACTATCCTGTTTTTACTGAGAAATGCATTTTATAAGCAATTGAAATGAATGAAACCATTTTCAGGGCAATATCTGTGACCTTTTTTGTGAAACGTGGATAAAACTAGTTTTTCTAACTAATGTTCGGTTTGGGTACTTAGAATCATTGGATTCAGTTGAAATATTTTCTACATATTTAGAATTCATCTAAACTTGGAAGTTTTGGCTACATTCGGAGTTTAGGAAGTAATCAAAAACAAATATTTTCATTAACGGACATGAGCAGTTTTAGGATTTACGTATGTTTTCCTGATCCTCTCTAAAATGGTTGGGAAATCATGGTAATTTGACAGTAGCCATTTGAAAGCTTAATAAATGTCATACAAAAACGTTTCTGAAGTAATTTTTGATGGGATGGTCACATTCGGAGAAGTAAGTTTTGTTGTTTAAATAGGGTTTTTTTTTTCAGTTTTCCTCAGTTTTTTACTGTCTACTTGTTATTTTTCAGTAAAACAGAATATTTAAAATCAGAAAACGTTTTTGTTGTTTGAAATCAGAGCAGAATTCAAAGATGTCTTATGAGTGTTTTCTACTTTTGTTATATCACTGAAAAACATGAAGTGCAAGCTGCCATTTATTGCAAAAATAGTTGATGGATAAAGAAAATTGAAATATATGAGCCCTTTAAATCTTAAATCAAGCATGTATCAGGCATGTATGTACTGTATGAAATGTCAGTTTTGGACTTGCCGATTTCCTTCAAATGTCTTGAAACTGTCGTGGCTCCTATCTGAGTTCTTTGGCATATTCCCTAGTGCTTTTTGAGGGACAAGCTTCAACCCTTTCTTTCAGGTGGTCATTGTCAAGCTTGGTTTCTGGCCTTCCTCGCTCCTCGTTTTCAAGGTCAAAATTTCCACTTTGAAACCTGGAAACCACTGGAAAACCACTGGTAAACAGTTCGTTCATTCACAGTTCCCTCCCCGAACGCCGTGTTAATGTTCATACACGCCTCAGCAGCGCTATGACCGAGCTTAAATTCATAACGAAAAATAATACGGATTTCCGTTTTAAGTCATAATTAAAGTTTTATCTTTTTCTTAGAGGATCATTCTCACAACACAGTACGCAAGTTACTGATTAAATAATAGGAATGAAAGAGCTATGCAAATGTATCTGCAATCCTACAAATGAAAAGCTGCAAGAGAATGATGTTTTTCATGCGAATTTTATGGGGGATTCTGCTGGTTAACAAACTTGGCCTTTTAAATTAGACAAAGTATTTTCGTACCAAATACATCAAAATCAGACCATTTTTGAGCCTGTGAGAGAGCACACAGATATATATATATATATATATATATATATATATATATATATATATATATATATATATATATATATATGAAAAAAGAGAAGAGAACTTGTAATAGTCATTATAAAATACTCACACAATATGTATATATGCTTTTATATATATATATATATATATATATATATATATATATATATATAAGCATATATACATATTGTGTGAGTATTTTATAATGACTATTACAAGTTCTCTTCTCTTTTTTCATCGGGCAATTCATGTGAAATGGCCTTCGTTTTTTTTTTTATAAGAGCCCTAAAATAGTAAAACATTGAAAGACTAACACGATCACAATGTTTACTTATTTGATTGGGCACTTTGTTAACTTTCAATGTAAGGATTAATTTTCACGAATCAGTGCTCGGTGTTATAACCAGCCACCTGTCACTCATATAAATAAGGGGAGTCACTGACCACACTAAGAATGTTTAGGAAGGTTGGCAAGCAGTAAATAGCTTAGTGTTAATAGTTATAGAAGTCTATGTACTGCAAAAAAAAAAGAAGAAGAAAAAAAAAGCTAAATCTTTTTAAACAAACGATTATTCCTTTTTTACAAAACGGCTTTACAATTACTCATGATAATTATTTATCTAAATGAAACTTATGTTTATGAAATATTAAATTATAAACTGAATACAAAGAATTTAAACACAATATTAGTCCTGGGTCTCACAGTGGTAGGATTGTCAGTGTATCGAATTTAGCCAAAAATGAATCCATCCATGATGCTGTAAAACATTTCCTTCACGGATGGCTTGTAGAAAGCCCTGAACTAAGAGCCACTAATTATGCCCACAAGAAAAGTGGTTACTTCAACTGAAATACTCTTGGGCTCAAGTCAGGGACTCCTCTTCTTAGGTTTCTGAATTGAAATGAAATGGTATATACCAAATAAAAAATAAAAGTCTAACTTTATTTATATTAAAAACAATCTCTAATGCTATTTATGCTCCTAAATAATAAAATAAAACACCTGTACAAAGAATGGAGTGATTGTGGGATACTGGATCAACAACAGGATGATGGAGCGAGGAGAAATGATGAAACTTTATACAGGGGAAGGATAAGAATATGAAAATATGGTGAATAAAAAAAAAAAAAATAAATAAATAAGAAAAAGTAAATATAATAAGATTTAACATCATAAAACGAATAAAAAAAAAAAAAAAAAAAAAAAAAAAGGAGCAAACTAAAGTTCCAAAGATGTATCGGGATTCTTAACTATTCTGGTCTTAAGCTGTTGGTAAATTCTTAGAGAGTGTCTCCTCGGCAGAACAGAAGAGATACAGATAAGGAAGGCGAGTGTCGAAAGGAAAGAGGGAGCGGCCGAAGGAAGCGTTTTATTAAGTTTTATTAGCGGGAGGGGATAGAGGTCAGAGAGAAGGGAATGGGAATGGACAGAGGATTTAAACTGGAGTATGTTCTAGATGTAGGAAAGGGATTTGGAAGAAATGGTCTGACAAAGGAAGGAACCAGGGAATTATTTTCGCTGATTTGATGGGAATAGCCACTTCAGCTCTGAGCGAGTTCTGAAATCTGAGGAAACTGTTCATTAACCACTTAAGACGACCCTCAAACGCCCCAGTGAGCCCTCCATACACTAGGCAACCATAGTCAAAGTGTGGGAAGAGTTAATGAGAATGGTTAACGGTGTCTGTGTCTTATCAGGGAAGAAATGGGCTCTTTCTCATGGCTAAAGTTTATACTTTTTCACCCTCAAGCATTGTTGGTTGTGTATTCTTTTGGGGGACGTTTTTAAGCACTCCTGTCACACGATTCTCATGCTTAAACATGTACCATATAATCTAGCAAACACTGATTCAAACACTGGTTCTCTCTATCTTTATCCCCTTCCTCTCTCCCCCTCCCTCTCTCTCCCCCCTCCCTCCCTTTCTCTCCTCTCTCCCACCTCTCTCTCCTCCTCTCTTCCTGTTAAAAGAATTTAACTTGTGTATGAATTTTTTGGTGTGGTCATTAACTTAACATGTTAATGTTAGTCATGATTTGTGCAATTAAAATTTTAAAGACAAATAAAAATTTAAAAATTATTATTTCAACAAATCTAAATTATACTTCTGGTGATAAGAACTAACCGTTCAGGTAAGTGTTTTTAAAGCATTTTTTTCTTTTGAGTTACAACTTATCAACTATCATTTCATTTCACTGTTAAGAATCTCAGTTAACTAGTTCTCAGCCACCAAAAGCTTAGACTCTTTAGAAACCTTAGAATTTTTCTTTATTATAGAAGATGAAAGTTCTTTCATTCTTCTATCTTTGGTCTAATTTTTTATTTTTTTATTTGGGTGCCTCGACTGCTTTGGTCATTGGCACCTTACATTTTGTCATTGGTTATTATTTTAATTCTTACAAATATTCTTCTACTGGTATTATAGTTGTTTTCAATTTATTTATTATTTTATTTTTCTGTTCCATGTCTTCCTGTAAAAGTTATATTTCACAAGATGCCATAAGAATAGCCAGAAACGAGAGAAGTGGGCTCGTTACTTTATAGCGAAGTTAAAAACGGGAACCAACTGCAGTACGATAATACGTCACATGGAAAAATATTGGGATGGAATCATAGTTGAGTAATAACTACTAAATAGAGATGAAATTAAAGAAAGTGTCCTGGCTCTCAAGAATAATAACTTTTAGGTCCTGACAAACCTTCTTCTAAGCTTCTGAAATAATTACTGAAAAATACTTGCTTTAATGTAAAAAAGTCCGACTCGCAGGAACTGCGTCATCTTAGCGCGGTTACGTACATCTCGAAGAAATGGAATAGATTCTGTAAGTTGACAGTAGTCAACTTACACAGAAGCGGATAATTCTTAATCTGTATAAGCCAAAAAATTATGTACTGAAAACGTACTTACTCTTTGACTACTCGTTGTCATTTTAAGTATCTTGTTTTACTAGCAAATTCGTTTTACTGTTATAATAAACTGTAAATTTGTGCTTCATGGCGAATAAAATTCCATTCTGTCGTGGGTTAAATCTTTCTATAAAATAAGATATAACGATAACTTCAGTGGGAGGCTATGAGGAAGGTTATATAGATGGAGAATTCAAAACGAACTACGTCATCATGATTAGCCACTGCCATCATGATTACCACAGCCACTCCAAACTTATTACCAATACCTTTCACCGTTTCTTAGCTTATTTTACTACAATACTAATTTTACTGATAAATGCAATTTAAAACAAGAAACAACCAATTAAATAGTGAGATAAACAAAGAAAAAACCCCTTTCAAAACAACAAAACAAACACTTTTTAAGTTTTCAGCGCTTATATCTCTGATTGACGTTGCCCTATCGAATATTGCTTCAGAAACTTTTTTGTAGAGAATTTAGTAAGCATTTGAATGGTCACCATCCACTTACCACGATTTCCCAACCGTTATCGAGATATTTACGAAAAAGGTATGAAGATCCGAAAACTTTTCATGTCTATTAATAAAATATATTTTTTCGCATACTTCCTTAAATCTAAATATAACCAAAATTTAAACATCTTAGTTGGGATTAATTTCCAAGATGTAGAAAATATTTTAATTGAATCCCGCGATTCTAAGTACCCACAAAAAAATAATGACTTACAAAACCATTGATTCCACTTATCTCAGAAACGTTTAAAGATATCGCCTTCAAAATGGTTTCATTCGTTTTCTTATGTTAAGAAACCTATAAAAAAAGTACCTGCAAGCATATAAACTCAAAAACGTAAGCGTTACTATTTTTTTTGCGCGAATTTCGCCCCAAACACTATCGTCTAGTGGGCGGATTCTGCTGGTTAACGAACTTGACCTTTCAAATTAGACGACAGAAAAATTACCATTTTTAAAGCCTCAACCAAAAAAAGTCCGATTCGCAGGAACTGCGTCATCTTAGCGCGATTCCGTTCTTATCTCTAGTGTTTATGAAGGCATAGAATAGAAACAGTTATTACTTTGTTTAGATCAAAAGCGAAACACCTATCCAAATGAAATCTCAAACAAACCAGTCTTGAAAGGTCTTGATTTACAATCTTACCTGTATGGGTCAGCTATCCCATAAGTCGGGCAGAAAGGGCTCCGCTCTGAGGCATTTGGAAAGCCTTGGGATCTCTCTCTTTGAACGCTACATTTTTAACAATAAATTGATCTTCTTATTTTACTTAATCTGTTTTATTGTCAAATACACTATCCGACTATATGCAATTTAAAAATAACAAGGAATAAAACAAACAAAAAGAACCGTTCGAATAAACGAAGCATTTAGTAAGCTTTCGAATGGTAACCTTCTGCTTCCCAAAATTGTCAACGGTTTTCGAGGTACTAACGAAAGTATACAAAGTTACCAACATTTTTTATGTCTGTTAATAAAATATTTTATTCTAACCCTTCCTTAACTCCAAACGTAACAAGAATTTCAACATATTAGTTTTAATGAAAGTAGAACATGCAGAAAATGTTTCAACTGAATCCCATGATTCTAAGTACCCAAACCAAAAAGTCCGACTCGCAGGAACTGCATTATCTTAGCGCGGTTCCGTTCTTATCTCTAGACTCATTTAAAATGATTAAAATAGAAGATGTTATTATTTTGGGTCCACATTTCTAGAAAGCATGAAGATTAGATAGTTAGCCGTCGAGGTGATAAGTAAAGATGGAATGGTTGGGATTCGGCTAAATAAACCTCAATACGATTTTTGTTAAAAAATCTATATTTAGGACGTTTTGGCTAGTCAGTGGTAGCCTTCGTCAGCAATGAAAGTGCCGGGAGGTAGAGGAGGACCAAAGTTGACAGTTCCGTCTTTACTCTCAAGAAAGGTGTTATTTACGATCTTACCTGGGTGGGTCCCCGCCCTAGGAAGGACGCTAGGCAGTTGAAAAGCTATATATCTTGGAAATCCATATCTCTAACATTAAATTGTTTTTCTTATTTTTCTTAACCTGTTTTATTTTCAAATACATTATCCAACCATAAGCAATTAAAAAATAACAAGGAATAAAAAACAGACAAAAAGAACAGTTCGAATAAGCGAAATCAATTACTTTAAAGTTTTAAGCTCTTATTTCTCCGATTGACATCGCCTAATTAAAACTTTCTTTAGAATCTTTTTTGTAGAGCATTTAGTAAGCTTTCGAATGGTAACCTTCAATACATATATATATACATATATATATACAAATTTGAACCACCGTTATTTTCGGTCTCTAGGGGTTCTGAAACGCGAAATTTTCTAGTCGGCACTTCCGGATTGTTTCATTGTATCAACCCTATAAGCGGGGTTCCTCCCTATGGGGGAGGGAGGAACCGCGCTAAAACGGTATTCAAAAACTATTTTTCCAATTTTCTCGAAAACGGTTAAAGCTATTGCCTTGAAAATGGTTTCATTCGTTCTCCTAGCCCAAGAAGCCTATAAAACGAGTACTTACAAGCTTATGAACTCAAAAACGTAAGCGTTACGATTTTTTTTGCGCGAATTTCGCCCCAAACGCCAACTTCCAGTGGGCGGATTCTGCTGGTTAACGAACTTGACCTTTCAAATTGGAAGACGGATTTTTGTACCAAATTTCATCACAATCGGACCATTAGGGAAGCCAGAAATGAGCGAACAGACAAATATATATATATATATATATATATATATATATATATATATATATATACACAAATTTTAACCACTATCATTTTCGGTCTCTAGGGGTTCTGAAACGCAAAATTTTCTAGTCGGCATAAGCTTGTAAGTACTCGTTTTATAGGCTTCTTGGGCTAGGAAAACGAATGAAACCACTTTCAAGGCGATAGCTTTAACCGTTAACGAGAAAATTGGAAAAATAGTTTTTGAATACCGATTTTGGTTTGGGTACTTAAAATCACGGGATTCAGTTGAAACATTATCTGTATGTTCTACTTTTATTGAAACTAATATGTTGAAAGTTATGTTACGTTTGGAGTTAAGGAAGGGTTAGAATAAAATATTTTATGAACAGACATGAAAAGTTTTGGGAACTTCGTATACTTTCATTAATATCTCGAACACGGTTGGGAAATCGTGGTACGTGGATAGAACCTATTTTAAAGCTTACTAAATTGTCTACAAAAAAGATTCTGAAACAATTTTTGATTAGGCGATGTCAATCGGAGAAATAAGTGCTTAAACTTTGAAGTAATTGATTTCGTTTATTCGAACGGTTCTTTTTGTTTGTTTTTATTCCTTGTTATTTTTTAATTGCTTAAAGTAGGATAACGTATTTGACAATAAAACAGATTAATTAAAATAAGAAAAACAATTCATTGTTAAAAATATATCAGGCTGTACCGTATGAAATGTCAGTTTTGGATTTGTCGATTTCCTTCAAATGTCTTGAAACTGTCGAGGCTCCTACTCCGAGTTCTTTGGCATATTCCCTAGTGTTTTTAATTGCTTATAGTAGTCAAATGTATTTGTCAATAAAACAGGATACGTATAATTAGAATCAATATTTTGTTTGTTAGAATTCGAAGATGCCGTATGAATATCTAGATTACAGTACTGGTGTTGATTTCGTTCTTTAGAATTATTCTTGGTATTCCCTATTTTCATCTGTTACCCATAGTTTTTTATTGTTAGCAGTTTTTTCTTATTGATTATAGAATATAAATCTATTTGGCTATAAAACAGGATACGTAGAATTAGTGACAATATTTCGGAGATTTCTGAGCGAAATACTTTTAAGATTTTCTACCACCACGAACGGCTTTTTTCCTCTATTTTTATCCACTAGATAGGCTTTATTTTGCATATTATTCTATATAAGTTTTATTCAGCAGGGGATTCTGATGAAATGTCGTGTTTTTGCTGTGGATTTTAAATACGATGTATCTAAGATTGGATAACATTAGCGAGTCTACATAGTTAAGAACCGACGACGGAGGATTACTTCTTGCTATGACTTAGTCTACATATCTATATTAAGTCCTAAATCCAAAAAATAAACTTCACAACGGTTAGATACTATGAGCGAATATGGCGGTTCAATGCCCGTAGAAACAAGGGGGCTGCAGGAAATTTACCTGCTAAGAGTTAATCCTCAAGAGCTGTAAATATACCCCAGGTATCTGCCGACACAAATACAAAGCCTAGGCGGAGAGCACCCCAAAAACACAGATCCAAACATAGGTTATATACTAAATATTCATAAAGACTACTTAGTTGTAAACCGATTCATCAATTAGCAATCAATAGTTTTCTACACAGGTTATATACTAAATATTGATAAAAAGTATTTAATTAGAAAAAAAAACAATATTCCACAAGACTTGTTTTTGGTCCATTTGTGTCTACTCCATAGACATAATTAGGTATATTATTCTATTGTAGTTGGGCAACTAAACTTTGTTTTATTTTGTTAAATAAAGTTTTTTTCTTGACTTGTTATTCGTCAAGACTTTTATTTGTCCTTGTGTATTTACTAGATAGGCTTTATTCGGCATATTATTCTATATAGGCTATATTAGGCAGGGTATTCTACTCAATCTTGTGTACTTCTTCTTGATCCTTCTGTACATGGGCGTATATAAAAACAATTTCGGGGGGGGGGGCTGAGACCATTTCCAGGGTATGGAATACTAAATATTTAGAGCTTGGAATAGTTTTAGGCAACTAAAACGCTATTACACGTAAAATAAAATATGTTTTATGAACTAAGTGATCTTATTTAATTTATTTTTAAGGGTTTTACGAGAAGTTTTTATCATCAATTCAAAATTTCGGGATGCTGCAGTTCCTGCGAGTCGGACTTTATATATACAAATTTGAACCACCGTTATTTTCGGTCTCTAGGGGTTCTGAAACGCGAAATTTTCTAGTCGGCACTTCCGGATTGTTTCATTGTATCAACCTTATAAGCGGGGTTCCTCCCTATGGGGGAGGGAGGAACCGCGCTTAAATGGCCTATTCCTATGTTGTCTTTATATGTATAGATCTGTGTCAGCATTGCCTGGCTGGAGGAGTTAGAGAGTTCGCACTGTCTGCCGAAGACCTTCAAATACAAATCAATGGGGCAAAAACTAATTATATGAAAATATTACGAAGTATCTGGCGAGAAAGCCGGCTCAATTTGGAGAGCTCACGTTTCCTAGCTGTTCGTTATTTAAACACCTGGGAAGTGTATGACGGAGAGTAATAACATAGAAAGAGACATTAATGCCAAAATGGTAGTAGGCACCAAATGCTTCTGTGATCTGCACACATCTCTCCTATTCAAGAACCTCTCAAAAAATGCCAAACCGGTGATACTTAAGATAGTAATAAGGCCAGCTGTAATATATAACAGCGAAATCTGGACTCTTAGCAAGAAAAATAGAAAAGCTCTACTAGTTTGGGAGAGAAAGATATTTGGAGCCATAAGAGCAAAATGGGTGAAGGGCAAGGAGTAACGCCGAACTTATGACATTGTATAGCGAACCCGATATCCTCTGCACTATTAAGGAAGGTGTAATTAAGAAAGGATGGAGCCTGATAGACTGCCGAAAAAGATGTGGGGTTCACTGGGAGGAGCTGGAAGGAGAGGCAGGCCCAGACAGAGATGGATAAATGTCATAGAGGAGGATTTTGCAAAGCTAGGAGTCCGGAACTAGCGGACCTTGGCAACAGACAAGCAGGAATGGTCGAAGATGAAGCTCCAGGTCCTTCAATGACTGTAGCTCCCGATTGTTAGAGTGCACTTACACCTGATAGTTATTGCAGGATATTTATGTCAGACAGAAATTCTAACTAATGTAAACTGCGAACAATTTCTGTCAGAGATATATATTTCTATCAAAAGCTATAAGTGTCGATACTTCTCTACCATCAGATGTAAACACTGATTATTTGCTAGTACAGGACACAAATTTATGTGTGTAAACGGGCCGTACATTTATCGCAAATGATACCAAATCTAGAACTGTCGTATACACAGCCATGACGTAAATGTCTAGCTATTTCTGTCAGTATGTAAACATTCAAGCGAATATCTATCCGATACCTGAGATATATTTCCTGCGAGGAGTGTCTGATGTAAACGCACCCTTAGTTAGATAGTGTAGATGAAGATTCGGACCTTTTGAAAATATTCTTCAGTAATTAAAACTTCAATAATTAAGAGTACTAAAAGGTAGTAAACTGTTATTTACATGCAACATTCCTCAGATTGCACTAAATTGAATTTATAGGTGATAAAAATGGCCCTTAAAAGTATCTTGAACGGAAATACGATTTTAATTAATGTTTCAGAATTCGAAGATATATAAGATGTCTTGCAGTGTTCTTAGAATAAGACGAGCTACTCGGTGCCTAACAAAAGAGGCCTTTTGTAACGCTACTGAATTGAGCTTGGGAAAGCTGTCAGGTGCTCTGAATATGTGCTAGGCCGTGCTTGGTAAAAACGTCTCAGGAGTTCTCTTTGTCCTGGCTTTGAGGAGGTGGGGAGCCAGAACCAATAATAAATTGTTTCGGTCTCGATCCGGTTGGAAGAGCGATTCGTAACATGTCGCTTTTTTCCCCGGCTCCCGAAGTCGGGGGCCATTGTTACGCCGAAGGAGCGCATCGAATCAGCCTTCTCGCTTTCCCAGCTACTGAGAGCAATCGCCCAGAAACAAAAGGTTTTCGTCTGAACATCCTCAAGAACTCTGCATCTTCTGTAATATCTAAATTTTTTCATAAATTATTAGGTAAAGCGTTAGAAATATTTGTCTGGCCGTCCATACAGCGAAGGCTAGGTGTGATAAGAATTTAATTTTGTTAAAAATAAAAATAGCTGATACGAAAAAATTAAAAACAAATAAAATGCGAGCTCGTACTCAATCTTCCAACTACAAACATTTGATCCCGGAAGGAAAATTTGCCTTAAGACGATACCTGTGAAGAAATTTAAAGTACCCGATTAAATAGTTGTATGAAATCTATGTTTCCATAGGGGATTTGTGTTTCAGCATATCTAAATATATTTAATTTCGCTCTTCCGGTGGACGAATTGTGCTGGTTAGCGAACCTTTTTGTTCCAAATTTCATCAAAATCGGACCATTTTTGAGTCTGGGAGAGTACGAACAGACAAATATATATATATATATATATATATATATATATTTATATATATATATATATATATATATATATATATAGGTTAGTAGAGTGGTAGAGCACTCGACTAATATGCTAGAGGACCTGAGTTCAAAACTCGACCACTCTAAAGATTTCATCTTCTAGTGGGTTGGTTTCAAAGTCCAAGACTGTCCCTAGCCCCACCCAGCCTTTAGTTAATTTATTAATGCGCTCTATGGGTTCTGAAACGTGACATTTTCTAGTCGGCACCTCCAGATTCGATCAACCTCATAAGCGTTTTTCCACCCTATGGAGGGAGGGAGGAATCGCGTTAAAACCCTATCTTCTTATTACCACCAGAATCTCTATGTCATTCGACCTTTGTTCCTGGATGCCTTGCCTATCCTGATCATCCTTAATTTTTCCCTCGCTTCCCTCTTATACTTCCTTACCTGCCTTTAATGTTCCTAATGGACGTGGTTGCAGTTAGTGAAGAACGATGCTAACGAGACATGAAAATGTTCACTTCCTTCACAAAATTGGTTTTGTCAGCTGGTGCAAGCGCGTAGCGCCCTTAATAAAAGCAATTTTATGAATAACTTGAACAATTTCATTTTTTCTGAGCCTCCTCTGTCCCCTTCACTCTCCATTCTCGAACTTTATATATCGTTACGCCCTTCCTTTCTATATCTCTGTTTCATATATATATATATATATATATATATATATATATATATATATATATATATATATATAAATAAATATAAATCACGTGCCTGTCTGTTTGTCTGTTTCTCTGTTTGTTCCTTATACAAATCCAGACCCCTCGACCGATTTTGACCAAACTTGGCACACAGGTAGGTCTTGATACGGGGAGTGTCATAGGCTATGTCAGCTGTTTGTCTGTATGTTTGTTCCTCATAGAAATCCACACCGTTCGACCGATTTTGACTAAAGTTGGCACACAGGTACACCTTGATACGGGGAGGGTCATAAGGTTTGGTTTCCAATTTATTTTGGCTTTTCTAGACACAGAAAGTAGGTGTGGCATGGCATGCCGGGTAACAGCTATTTATTATATACTTTGCATATATTCTTGTACCACATACTACAGGAATATGCGCCGCAGAGGGTGGCAAAGGGGTTGTGCCCAGCATTTCAGGTATGTCCCAGCCTCTTCTCCCCCCCCCCAAAACAGGCCCCTTGCCTATAAGCACCCTACCTCAGACCAGCAAAGATGAGGATATCCCCACTAGCTCCCGGGGTTTCGCAACACCGCGTGGCTCGCGAGATGATCCTTGGGGAATTACGCACAAAAAAAAAAATCTGTTCTTCCACATAATATGTGGCTGAAAGGAAAAAGGAGTCTATACCACACTGTCACTCTAAAATGCGGTAGTAAATACCGAGATGAATCCTCAAATGGCAAACGTTACAAAAAATTACTACTTTCATTGGGAAAAAAGAGGATTTATTTATTTTTGTTTTAAATAATTAGTAATCATGACTGGATAATGGGGATAAGTGCTAGAAAGTGTAGACAGGATCGTAAATTGTATTGGAAGTAACAGAGAAATATTCTAATCTTTCCACTTTCGTTGTAGTGATTAAAAAGTAGAATACCGTAAAAAAAGTAGAACAGGGAAGAAAGAGCAGAAGCTATTTTACGCATATTTTCATTGGAAAGTCAGATCTACATTTAAATACCGCTACTAAAATCGCCTTATTATTCGCTCTTTTCAATCTTTATGCTCCAGATCATTTTGAACTTATTGTATTCTGTAACGTTATTAGGATAATAAACTCGCAATATTTCATGATTTAGCTTCCTCACTTCGGAGGAACCTATCTCTTGGTCCATATCCTGACCGTCCCTAGGCCAACTCAGCCTATAATTAATTTATTACTGGTTACCAGTAAAGGGAAAACTCTGGCGGCCGTGGCAAATTCTGGCCACACTATCTTCCTAGTGTGCCGTATTGTCATGAATCAGATACCTCTATAGTATTTGCCCCTCTGGGCCCTCGAGGCCTGTAACGGGACTGATTTTTTAGCATTAATATGCTTTAGCGGTGCCTAAACTGGAAAAAAAACTCCCTATGGAGGGAGGGAGGAACCGCGCTAAAAGTCCGACTCGCAGTAACTGCATAATCTTAGCGCGATTCCGTTCTTATCCCTAATGTCGTTTGGAAAGGTTGAAGTAGAAACAGTTATCATTTTGGTTAGACCTTTCATGAAATAATTTATGGCCCCAAATAGGTCACGGTTGCAAGGATACATATCACTACCTGACATAGAATAATTACTCCCTGGCCTCGTCAAGGTTTGCTCTAGAAACACACTACTTACTGTTTCTTCTTTTCTATTACAATAATACTAATTTTACAGATAAATGCAATTTAAAACAACAAAAAATAATTTAAAAATTGACTTAAACAAAGACAAAACCCCGTTCAAAAGAACAAAACAAACACATTTGAAGTTTTATTTCTCCGATTGACATCGCCTAATCAAAAATTGCTTCAGAATCTTTTTTGTAGAACATTTAGTTAGCTTTCGAACGGTAACCTTTTGCTTGCTACGATTCCCAACCGTTTTTGAGATCTTAAGGAAAATATACGAAGTTCCCAAAACTTTTCATGTCTATAAAAGAAATATTTTATTCTAATCCTTCCTTAACACCAAATATAAACAAAATTAAAACATTTTTGATTATATTAATTTCAAACATGCAGAAAATATTTTAAATGAATCCCATGATTCTAAGATCCCAAACCGGAAACTTTATTCAACAACTATTTTTCCACTTTTCTTGAAAACGGCTAAAGCTAACGCCTTAAAAATGGTTTCAATCGTTTTACCACTCAAGGAATTTCGCTCCAAAAACCAAGTTCAGGTGGACGGATTTTGCTGGTTAATGAACTTGACCTTTCAAATCAGATGAAAAATTTTTATACCAAATTTCATCAAAATCAGACCATTTGTGAGCCATAGAGAGAGCGAACAGACATTGCGTCATGAGGTTAACTTTTATGCGTCATGGGGTTCCTCCCTATAGACGGAGGAAGGAACCACGCTAAAACCTTTTTCTCTACTAAGCCATTGCCCCGACCTATGTAAAATAACGCCACCCATACCAACGCCACTAGATGACAGAATGATTCAGATTTTTTGGAAAATTATACCATAAATGAACCTCACTTTCTAACACAGGAAGTTTTAAATGATTTGGTTAGGGATTTTGGTTTAGGTAAATGCAACACTCGCCTCAAGATTAAAAGGCTGGAATCTGCTGCAAGGTGACACCAAAATAAGTTTCATCTGCCAACGCCAAAATTAATTGGAGCATTTGTTTTCTAATGAGGACGACGTAGTTTTCTGCAATGATGTTGAGACTTTGTTCCAGTCACTGAGTGTTGAGCATACTGAGGAGTGTTACTGCATAATGGAAACTATTGTTGTTAACGTTAATAATGGAAACGTTGTTGTCCCTCAGTAACGTTTTAACGAATTAAAATGCATTTTCGAAAGATTTGTATGTATGTTGTGTGTTTACCAACCCAAAATATCTGGGCAGCCAACTTTTTTGTGAATAAAGAATTTCTTCTTTCCCCTAGTCTTTATTTATACTCATATGTACATTTTTAATTATGTTTTTAGTATTTACATACGGGGGATAGTGTTGCTCGCGTCCGTGATTTGTTCACACGTGTCCCCGGGTAACGGTAAATGAGCAACAGCGACTTATGCGCCTTTACCATGCCACAGCAGAATAACCGTGCCAAGAGCAGTTTAACTGCCAAAAGACGAAGAAACGGCCCTTTTCAGGGCCACGACAGTGCCTTATCTCAGCAGACATGTTTTAATGTTATTTTCTGAAACGCAGGCGGACTGAATAACACTAAATTCAGTGAGCTCAAGACCTTAATTATTGACAATGCAATTGATATTTTTTATTATCGCGGAGGCCGGAGCCGCAGCGGACAATATACAGTTTTACCAACTGAATGGCTACACTTCATACGCACTAAAGCGAGGCAGACAAATAGCGTCTGGAATAATTTTCGGCATAAAAAATCTTATAGCCTCACATCATAAAAGCCTACAAGAAATGGACGCAGAAGACAAGCAAGAAGCTATTCAAATAGACGCGTGGCTTTAAAGGAACCATTATCGCATTGTTGCTGCTTACAACCCACCAAATAATATCCCGAACAATCTAGCCATAGAAGAAGTCATAAACAAGAACACCCTAGTGCTTGGAGACTTCAATGCGCAATCACAAAGATGGTGATATACACGAACGACAGCTGTTGGTGAAAAGCTTATTGACGACGCTAACCTCCTGCTTATAGACACGGAACCTACCTTCCTGGCATACGCAGGCCACCTGAGAAAACCGGACCTTATCCTTCCCCACTCCCATATCAGGAACCGAATTGCACACAAACTCCTTGACGACCCTGCTGGATTTGGCCACCGAGTCATCTACGTGAGGATAGAACCAAAAATCCCCGTACCTAAGATTAAAGCTCTAACTCGTTGGAACTTCAAGAAAGCAAAATGGGAAGAGGTTGCGAATGAATCCAACCTAACCATTACACCCTCACTTATTGTGGGTAACCCTACAAGAACATTTGAAAATTTTAATATCTATTTTATTTTAGAAAATATCACAATCTACAATTCAATTTTATTATGTAATTTGATACATGTTACTTGCTCACGCCTCAGGTGTCTCCAGTTGTCAACCGAATAACTTCCTTGTTAGGAAGGATTCTAGGGTGACCTGGAGTTACCTTACGCCATCCAACCACAGCCTGCGACTAGCAGGGAGGATTGAAGGCGAAGGAGACGTGGGCTGTGATATCATGAGGAGAGAAAATATCCACAGATATCACTCTCAATTTATACAATTATAATTTCTTTGATCACTCCACGGATAGTTGTTTTTGTCCACTCCACGACACTTCACTGCCTAAGTAAGTCTCGGGGCCACTTCCTGTTGAGGCGTCTTGGTGGAGAGGAAGGATGATTGGTGTTGGATAAGGATTGGGCAATAGGATTAGGATGATTGATTAATTTGCTATGGGAAGATGAGAAGCGGCTAGGGATTATATCTTGGACAAAAGGGATATTTAGGTCATTATGGAGGTTTCGATTTGTAACATAATAAGGAGCATTGACTATGGTACGTAGGACTTTAGATTGGAATGTTTGGATTCGGTGGATATTGGAATGCTTGGCTGTCCCCCAAAGTTCTATTCCGTAAGTCCAGATAGGTTTTATTAGTGAGTTGTAGACAGTTAGTTTGTTATGTACGGTTAAGTGTGATGATCGGTTTAGTAGTCTGTATAGTTGTCCGAATCGTCGATTGAGTTCTTATCGTTTGAGTTTAATGTGTGCGTTCCAAGTCAATCGAGAGTCAAGGTAAAACCCAAGGTATCGGATGGTATTGGTTATGAGTAAAGGATTGTCGTTGAAGGAAACAGTAGGGCAGGTTTTACGTCGAAGGGTAAAGGTTATTTGGTGACATTTTTCGACGTTTATTTTGATGCACCATTTCTTGCACCACTGTTTAATTTCGGTTAGATGGGTTTGTAGGTTCTGGGAGGCTGTGTCTGGATTTATGTGGGGCGAAAGGATGGCCGTATCATCTGCATACGTGGCCAGGAGGGTGCCAGGATGTGTTGGAATGTCAGCTGTATAAAGGGTATAAAGAATAGGACCAAGGACACTACCCTGAGGAACTCCCGCTTCCACAGGGCAATAATCTGAGTAGGCTGTTCCATGCCGGACTCGGAAAAACCTGTCTAAGAGGTAGGAGCGAAGGATTAGGTAAAGGGTGCTGGGAAGGTGGGTTTTGAGCTTAAAGAGTAAGCCTGAATACCAGACTCGGTCGAATGCCTGGGCAACGTCCAAGAAGGCAGACGTGCAATACTCTTTTCGTTCGAGGGATGAGGAGATGAGATCAACAACACGAAGCCCTTGCTGCACTGTGGAGTGTTGGGACCGGAAGCCGAATTGATGGGATGGGATGAGATTTTGGGAATTAAAGATAGGAAGTAAGCGCTTTAATAAAACCTTTTCAAATAATTTGGAAAATATAGGGAGAAGACTTATGGGGCGGTAGGAGGAAGGATTGTTAGGAGGTTTACCAGGTTTAGGAAACAGAACGACAATTGAGAATTTCCAGAGTATGGGATAATGGGTTGTTCGGAGGATGCAATTGTAGATGTAGGTGAGGAATACAATGGCCTTGGTTGGAAGCTGTTTAAGGATTCTGGAGGTGATGAGGTCGTAACCAGGGGATTTTCGGGATGGCAATCGGGATATTAGAAATTTAACTTCAGATGGATTAACTGCATTTGGTGGAAGGGAGAGAGGAAGTGGGGATTGTAGGAAATCATCTAATTCAGGGAAATAGGAATCAGGTTCACGAGGGGGATGAGCAGTAAATGTTCTTTTAGCGCGGTTCCTCCCTCCCCCATAGGGAGGAACCCCGCTTATAAGGTTGATCTCATGACGCAATCCGGAAGTGCCGACTAGAAAATTTTGCGTTTCAGAACCCCTAGAGACCGAAAATAACGGTGGTTCAAATTTGTATATATAAAGTCCGACTCGCAGGAACTGCAGCATCCCGAAATTTTGAATTGATGATAAAAACTTCTCGTAAAACCCTTAAAAATAAATTAAATAAGATCACTTAGTTCATAAAACATATTTTATTTTACGTGTAATAGCGTTTTAGTTGCCTAAAACTATTCCAAGCTCTAAATATTTAGTATTCCATATATATATATATATATATATATATATATATATATATATATATATATATTTATATTTGTCTGTTCGCTCTGTAGCTCCCAGACGAATGGTCCGATTTTGATGAAATTTGGTACAAAAATCTTTCGTCTAATTTGAAAGGTCAAGTTCCTTAACCAGCAAAATCCGCCCACTGGATGATGGCGTTTGGGGCGAAATTCGCGCAAAAAAAATCGTAACGCTTACGTTTTTGAGTTCATAAGTTTGTAAGTGCTCGTTTTATATGCTTCTTGGGCTAGGAAAACGAATGAAACCATTTTCAAGGCAATAGCTTTAACCGTATTCGAGAAAATTGGAAAATCGTTTTTGAATACCGTTTTAGCGCGGTTCCTCCCTCCCCCGTAGGGAGGAACCCCGCTTATAAGGTTGATCTCATGACGCAATCCGGAAGTGCCGACTAGAAAATTTTGCGTTAGAGAACCCCTAGAGACCGAAAATGATAGTGGTTAAAATTTGTATATATATATGTATATATATATGTATATATATATATATATATATATATATATATATATATATATATATATATTGTCTGTTCGCTCTGTAGCTCCCAGACGAATGGTCCGATTTTGATGAAATTTGGTACAAAAATCTTTCGTCTAATTTGAAAGGTCAAGTTCGTTAACCAGCAAAATCCGCCCACTGGAAGATGGCGTTTGGGGCGAAATTCGCGCAAAAAAAATCGTAACGCTTACGTTTTGGAGTTCTTAAGCTTGTAAGTACTCGTTTTATATGCTTCTTGGCCTAGGAAAACGAATGAAACCATTTTCAAGGCGATAGCTTTAACCGTTTTTGAGAAAATTGGAAAAATAGTTTTTGAATACCGTTTTTTGGTTTCGGTACTTATAATCATGGGATTCTGTTGAAAAATTTTCTGCATGTTCTACTTTCATTAAAACTAATATGTTGAAATTTTGGTTACGTTTGGAGTTAAGGAAGGGTTAGAATAAAATATTTTATTACCAGGCATAAAAAGTTTTGGTAACTTTGTATACTTTCCTTAATATCTCGAAAAAGATTGAGAATGTTGGTAAACGGAAGAATACCATTAGAAAGCTTAGTAAATGCTCTACAAAAAAGGTTCTAATGAAAGTTTTGATTAGGCGATGTCAATCGGAGAAATACGTGCTTAAACTTTGAAGTAATTGAGCTCGTTTATTTGAACTGTTTTTTTTTTTCTTTTTATTCCTTGTTATTTTTTCATTGCTTATAGTTGGATAATGTATTTGACAATAAAACAGATTAATTAAAATAAGAAAAACAATTCATTGCTGGAAATATATCAGGCTGTACCGTATGAAATGTCAGTTTTGGATTTGCCGATTTCCTTCAAATTACTTGAAACTGTCGAGGCTCCTACTCCAAGTTCTTTGGCATATTCCCTAGTGTTTGTAATTGCTTATAGTAGTCAAATGTATTTGTCAATAAAACAGGATACGTATAATTAGAAATAATATTCAACTACACACAGGTTAGATACTATGAAGGAATAGAGAGTCCTTTCACTGCCTGTAGGAACAAAAGGTCCACAAAAACATGTACCTGCTAGGAGTTAATCCTCAAGAGTTGTAAATATTCCCCAGGTATCTGCCGACACAAATACAAAGCCTAGTTTGGTTTTGGCACTTACAATCATGGGATTCAGTTGAAACATTTTTTGCATGTTTGAATTTCATCAAAACTAACACGTTAAACTTTTGGTTACGTTTGGAGTTAAGGAAGGGTTAGAATAAAATATTTTATGAATAAACATGAAAAGTTTTGGGAACTTCGTTTACTTTCATTAATATCTCGAACGCTGTTGGGAAATTTTGATAAGTGGATAGAAACTATTTGAAAGCTTTCTAAATTCTCTACAAAAAAGATTCTGAACCAATTTTTGATTAGGTGATGTCGATCGAAGAAATAAATGCTTAAAACTTCAAATACGTCTGTTTAGCTCTTATGAACGGTTTTTTGTCGTTCTTTTCGTAATTTTTGTCTCTTTCCCTTAGTTTTTTATTGATTTTTATTTTTGTAATTTCTTATGTTAGGAAAATGTATTTGTGTGTAAAACAGGATAGGTAAAATGAGACCAATTTTCTGTTGCTAGAAATAATGAAAAGTTTTGGGAACTTCGTATACTTTCATTAATATCTCGAAAACGGTTGAAAATCTTGGGAAGCGAAAGGTTACCATTCGAAAGCTTACTAAATGGTCTAAAAAAAAAGGTTTTGAATAATCGATGTCAATCGGAGAAATAAGTGCTTAAACTTTGAAGTAATTGATTCCGTTTATTCGAACGGTTCTTTTTGTCTGTTTTTATTTCTTGTTATTTTTTAAATGCTTAAAGTTGGATAATGTATTTGACAATAAAACAGATTAAGTAAAATAAGAAAAACAATTCATTTTTAGAAATATAGCTTGCCAAGAGAAAGAGATTCGATGACGTCTTTTGAATATTTTTAATTGACATTATTCTGTTGTTTTTTTTTATTTATTTTTTAATTAATTGTAGAATTATTACTATAGTAGACGAACACAAGAAAAGGTGAAAAATTTTGATATTTTTCAATGCATTGAAACTTACTAAATAGGTATTTTTAGAAGAGGATTCTAGGGTCTTGCGGACCCGACCCCAGGTATAGCCATAAAACCCTTCGAACAAAGGCCGAGGAAAATATTATCTGTTTCTATTCTATGCTTTTCAAATGAGAATAGGGATATGAACAGGAACCGGGGTCTCCCGTGGTCTAATGGCTAGCGCCTTGGATTCATAAGCGGGAGATAGTGGGTTCGATTCCCAACCTCCGGTAGGAATTTTATCATCCCACGGCTCGCTGGTAAAATTCCTCGCTAAACCCTGGATGTCGGCGCTAATGACCTAGATGTAGATGAGCCGTAAAAAAAAATAAAAAAAAAAAAAAAAAAAAATGAACTGGAACTGCGCTAAGATGACGCAGTTCCTGCGAGTCGGACTTTTTTGTTTTAAATTGCATTTATCAGTAAAATTAGTATTGTAGTAAAATAAGCTAAGAAACGGTGAAAGGTAATGGTAATAAGTTTGGAGTGGCTGTGGTAATCAAGATGGCTTTGGCTAATCATGATGACGTATGCATAGTTTGTTTTGAATTCTCCTATCTATGTAACCTTCCTCATAGCCTCCAACTGAAGTTATCGTTATTTCTTATTTTATAGAAAGATTTAACCCACGACAGAATGGAATTTTATTCGCCATGAAGCACATATTTACAGTTGATTATAACAGTAAAACGAATTTGCTAGTAAAACAAGATAGTTAAAATGACAACGAATTTTTGGTTGTTTAGAATGAGCCTTCTCAGCAGTAGTCGAAGAGTAAGTACGTTTTCAGTACATAATGGAATTGACTTATACAGATTAAGAATTATCCGCTTCTGCGAAAGTTTGCTACTGTCAGTTTCCTGTGATTTGTGATGCTATTCTACTCCATTTCTTCGAGATGTACGTAACCGCGCTTATATGACGCAGTTCCTGCGAGTCGGACTTTTTTAATTGCTTATAGTCGGATAATGTATTTGACAATAAAACAGATTAAGTAAAATAAGAAGATTCAAAGAGAGAGATCCCAAGGCTTTCCAAATGCCACTGAGCGGAGGCCTTTCTGGCCGACTTATGGGTTGGCCGACCCATACAGGTAAGATCATAAATCAAGACCTTTCAAGACTGGTGGAACCAAAATAATAACTGATTCTATTTTAATCTTTCCAAATTAGACTAGGGATAAGAACGGACCGCGCTAAGAGGATGCAGTTCCTTTTTGAGTCGGACTTTTTTTAATTCATTTATTTATGAGCACTCGCAACGAAGGCGACTCGTTTTAAACAATTATACAGATACATTACCAGTTGTAATTAAACAAATACATTGTAAACTCTTAAGAATAGTAGACAAAATACATTGGAATAAGTCAGTTCATGTAGTAACAAATAAGGCCTGTTTACAATTTCTGCGTGAAAGAAGGGGTAAAATAAGAAGTTCAGCAAATACTGTTAACCCCTTAACGGGCAAGGGCCGCTTGAGCGGCCACTGCTCACTGAAATTAAAAAAATACGCGAGTGAGGCGGAATTGGTTCCACTGCTTCCTGCTAGATGCCGGGGTATAGCAAAAAATAGTATTTGGAGGTCTTGGGCCCGAGGAGCCGAGATATGACGAAGTTGACCACTTAAGCGGTCCTTGCCCATTCCCGCACTCGTCTTTTGTCAGTGTTGGCCGTGCATTATTGGCTCTCTGGATCACTCATCTTATCCGGAAATCGTTTCAAAGTATGTAATAATTCTTTTATACATTCTAGATTAGGAATTAATTGATTTTAATTGAAATGAGTATATCGCTTACATGTTAATCGTTGATTCGTCTCATAAGTACCTTACTCTCGTGAGACTGGAAGGAAAAAATACTTTTTTTTGGCATTCCTAATGAAATGTTTTTCTCCATTCTGTCTGAAATGATATTTTGGGCTAGCATTATACTATTATATATATATATATATATATATATATATATATATATATATTTTTTTTTTTTTTTTTTTTTTTTTTTTTTTTAAGCCTGCCAATCTTAGGGTAACGCCATCGAATGAACCATTTTCATTTTCGGCATCTTTGCGACTTGGAATCGGCTTTACGACGTATCACGGCATTGCATATCGGGGATTCCCGATACCTGGAATGGGCAAGGGCCGCTTAAGCGGCCTACCCCGTATTTATGAGTACTTTTTTTTTTTAACATCCTGGGTTCATATTTAGTAAATGGATGCCCCGAGACTCCCAAATATAAATTTTAAAAAAATCCAACATAGCTAGCGAAATGTGCCCGTTAAAGGGTTAATAACGAATATACAAGATTTGATAATGAACATAATTACTAGACTAGGTAAGAATCGGGAAAACGAGAAAAGCAGTGATTCTTGAGAGGGGAAAAAGGATTAGTAAAAGAAAAAGTAAATAAATAAGTAGAAAAAAAATAATAATACAAAAAAATAAAATTTTAAAATAAAAGTTTTTTTTTGTTTCAAGTCAGATTAAAAATAGCCTGTTGAGCGTTTGGGTATTAAAATTGATTCCGAGATAGGGATGAATTAAGAATGTGTTATATTAATTTGTTATTGTTTTTTTTACAGTATACTTGTTAAATTTTTTGTTTTATGGACAAAGATGATCATTTTTTAGACAATGGCCCCAAAAAAAGTAAACCCCGAACATACATTGACTCTAACAGATTCCCTTCGACATTTCACTGATAAATTGGTGAAAACATGGCTTTTGGTTAATGGATCATCTCAAAATTATATGACTCTAAATGCATAACCCGATGGCACTGAAATATCATCGAAAGAGTTAATAGTAAAGACACCTGCAGATAGTGTTGGGCAATTACTCGAGTAAATGAATCAGAGTGAAGAGTGAATTACTCATGGACTTTTAAAGCCGTCATTCCCAAAGAAGAATTGTAATTCAAATAAGTATTCTTTAACGAAAAATTTAAAGGCTGAAATCGACTAATGGACGAAAACGTTCAAAGACTCCATGAAAAAGAAAGTAAAGTTTTCTTCAAGAGATTACAATACTTCAATACTTAGTTTCTTACGTTTTTGGAAAATTCCAACAATATTTTGCCTGGACCAAAGCATCCACTAGTCAGATACTAGCAATCTCGGAAGAAGGCTATTAAAGGAGGAAAGAATAAAGGTGTAGGGAAGTGCTCGAATCCTCAAAGGCCGAACAAGGCTGCTAGGACTATAAGAACTGAGTATGATCACTCTGAGAAGTGGGTATGATAATGGAACAGATGTTCATGTAAAATAAAATTCAAAATATTTACATATATATCTTACTATTTATAATCACATATGTAATAAAAAATTGAAAATATTTAGTAAACTAATACCTAACATATTGAATAGAAAAGCATAAATAATAAATAGGAACTCTGATATTATAAATGGAAAGAACAAAAGTTGAAAATATTCAAAACAAAATTACTGAAACTCTATAACATATTGAAAAATAAAGCATAAAAAAAATTAGGAACTCATTATAAAAGGGTGATAAAAGAAGGTGAACATTTCAACAGATGAACATTGTTTTGGAAAATTGTTTGCTACAACATGCATTTTTAAATTGTCAAACGTGAAATGACGCCGGCCTGAGCTCAGTATATTTTTAAAGCGACTGAATTATCTTTCAATTTCTACTGAAGTCACTGGTGCTTATTTGAATGCTGCAATCTCCATGGGATCAAACTCAACTGTTAAGCTTCTACTGTGGATGTCCCTCTAGTCTAGATATATTTCCACGCAGGGTTTTTTCCTAGACAGTCTAAAACCTGTAATTTCTCTACCTTCTTCCTGTGTAATTGCAATGATATCCATTAAAAACATGCCTTTTGTATCTAGTCTGGATATAATATATTTATATAAGTGATACAGTGACCTAGACTCAACGGGAAACGTATTATTTTCTTTCTCAGTTTCCCCTTTATTTTTTCAATTACAATATATATATATATATATATATATATATATATATATATATATATATATATATATATAAATATATATATAAAATATCAAAATAAGTAGTAAAAATATTTAAAATCTGGAGTTTTGACAAAATATGTAAAATAAAAAACTGTTTCAGGAAGCTAGTAATCCGGAAATATTGGGCCTGCAGTGCCCAAATTTCAGGGGTGCCTAAATGTCGGTCATGTTTTCCGTCATGAAGTGATTTTGACGAATCCTTGCGAAAATCTCGGTTGGGAAATGTGCCAGTGACTGGGCATGAATTGGGAGGTATTGGAGCGCGGAGTTTCCTTCAACCCCATCAACAAGACAAAGTGTCCGGATTCTCAAGAAAACTTCAGTGCTGGCCATGAGCAGCCGGCCAACCGTAACACCTTACCAACCCATCGTCACATTTTCCTTCTCAGACTTGGTCTTCCTTCCTTCAAAAATTACAGTTTATTTAGTTATCTACAACTCCAAATCTAAGTGCAACTTCACCGATTCTCCAATCATTTGGGCCATCGACACAACGGTTTTATCTCCTAACATAGACTTACAATTATTTGAATTCGTTGAAACTGACGTTCCCTTATACAAACCTCCTTTTGAGGAGCGTATTTTAGGCGAAGTCCAGCAAATAGTGAACAACATTGACTTCGAAAGCGATGATGAACCTAAGGAATAGTAAAAATAATACAGCCTTTTATTATGTTCATAGCTCAACTATAAATCAAATGATATTTACAAGCCACAGTAAATAAATAAATGAAAATAAATCCTTCCATGAAGGAGTATAGGTCTAGAATTTCCCAGGTGACCAGCCTACTGGGAAGCCGAGGTTCCTATCTGGTTCCACTTTTCGTTCCAGGCATCTCTATTCCTCGCCAATCTCCACCACAGTGGAGCAGCTTTCGTCCTGAAGAAGTCGCTCCACCTTTTCATTGGTCTTCTTCTGCGCCTCTTGTCACCAAACAAGCGGGGTCCAAACAGTGACTTCCGTTGACCACCTCTAGCTGTTCTTCTTAATATGCGCCCAGCCCATTCCCATTTTTGCCTCCTAACCTGATGGATTATATCTTTCAGGCCTGTCCTATCTCCGATGAGACTACTCCTAATTTTCTCCTTCCTTTTAGCGCGGTTCCTCCCTCCCTCCACAGGGAGGAACCCCGCTTATAAGGTTGATCCCATGAAACAATCCGGAAGTGCCGACTAGAAAATTGCCCGTTTCAGAACCCCTAGAGACCTAAAATAACGGTGGTTCAAATTTGTATATATATATATATATATATATATATATATATATATATATATATATATTTGTCTGTTCGCTCATTTCTGGCTTCCCTAATGGTCCGATTGTGACGAAATTTGGTACAAAAATCCGTCTTCCAATTTGAAAGGCCAAGTTCGTTAACCAGCAGAATCCGCCCACTGGAAGATGGTGTTTGGGGCGAAATTCGCGTAAAAAAAATCGTAACGCTTACGTTTTTGAGTTCATAAGCTTTTAAGTACTCGTTTTATAGGCTTCTTGGGCTAGGAAAACGAATGAAACCATTTTCAAGGCGATAGATTTAACCGTTTTCGAGAAAATTGGAAAAATAGTTTTTGAATACCGTTTTTGGTTTGGGTACTTAGAATCATGGGATTCAGTTGAAACGTTTTCTGCATGTTCTACTTTCATTAAAACTAATATGTTGACATTTTTGTTACGTTTGGAGTTAAGGAAGGGTTAGAATAAAATATTTTATTAACAGACATAACAAATTTTGGTGACTTTGTATACTTTACTTAATATTTCGAAAAAGGTTGAGAATCTTGCGAAACGTAAGATTACCATTAGAAAGCTTACGAAATGCTCTACAAAAATGGTTCTAATGAAAGTTTTGATTAGGCGATGTCAATCGGAGAAATAAGTGCTTAAACCTTTAAAGTAATTGATTTCGCTTATTCGAACTGTTCTTTTTGTCTTTGATTTTGGTACTTAGATTTATGGGATTCAGTTGAAACATTTTCTGCATGTTCAAATTTCATCAACACTAATATGTTGAAATTTTGGTTATGTTTGGAGTAAAGAATGGGTTAGAATAAAATATTTTATTAACAGACAAGAAAAGTTTTGGTAACTTTGTATACTTTCGTTAGTATCTCGAAAACCGTTGACAATCTTGGGAAGCAGAAGGTTACCATTCGAAAGATTACTAAATGCTCTACAAAAAAGGTTCTAAAGAAAGTTTTAATTAGGCGATGTCAATCGGAGAAATAAGTGCTTAAATCTTTAAAGTAATTGATTTCGTTTATTTGAACGGTTCTTTTTGTTTGTTTTATTCCTTGTTATTTTTAAATTGCTTATAGTCGGATAGTGTATTTGACAATAAAACAGATTAAGTAAAATAAGAAGATCAATTTATTGTTAAAAATGTAGCGTTCAAAGAGAGAGATATCCCAAGGCTTTCCAAATGCCTCTGAGCGGAGCCCTTTCTGCCCGACTTATGGGATAGCTGACCCATACAGGTAAGATTGTAAATCAAGACCTTTCAAGACTGGTTTGTTTGAGATTTCATTTGGATAGGTGTTTCGCTATTGATCTAAACAAAGTAATAACTGTTTCTATTCTATGCCTTCATAAACACTAGAGATAAGAACGGACCCGCGCTAAGATGACGCAGTTCCTGCGAATCGGACTTTTGAGTTCATATGCTTGTAAGTACTCGTTTTATAGGCTTCTTGGGCTATTAAAACGAATGAAACCATTTTAAAGACGATAGCTTTAACCGTTTCCCGAGAAAATCGGAAAAATAGTTGTTAAATCAAGTTTTTGGTTTGGTTACTTAGGATCATGGGATTCGGTTAAAATATTTTCTACATGTTTAAATTCCATACATACAAAGATGTGTAAATTTTGGTTACGTTTGGAGTTAAGGAAGAATTAGAATAAAATATTTTATTAAGAGACATGAAAAGTTTTGGGAACTTCGCATATTTTTCTTAATATCTCGAAAACAGTTGGGAAATCGTCATAAGTGGATAGAAACTATTCAAAAACTTACTAAATTCTTTATAATTAATATTCTGAGAAGATTTTCGATTAGTCGATGTCAATCGGAGAAAACGGTGATGAAAACTTTGAATGTGTTCTTTTGAACGGGTTTTCGTAGTTGTTTAGCTCACTTTTTAATTGTTTGTTTTAAATTGTATTTATTTTATGAAACATTTAGAAATTATAAAGATTTTGATAGTTTTGAATACATGGAACAATGAAATAAAAATTTCATGTCCTTAGCAGTGGAGCCTGGCCAAGCCAGGCTCTAGGCTGTTCCAGGTATAAGGGTAAGCTGCTGGTCCTTTGTCACCGGTCCGTCTAGGTCATTCCATCGGGTTTTAGGTGATATCATCCAGAATAGGTTTTTTTTAGGTTCTTCTAAATTTGCATGAATGATACTACAAGAGGCGAATCATATAAAAAATCGATCTTTATCATGTTTAGGAGAAAGGAAAAAAAATACTTGAAAACCTAAGAATCCGGTTCCTAGTAATAACTGTTTCTATTCTAAGTATACAAAATGACACTAGGGATATGAATGGAACCGCGCTAAGATGATGCAGTTCCTGCGAAGGCAATAAGACAGGTTTGCTCAAAACCCGTTCGAGATAAATGAATTCTAATTATGCTTCGTAAAATTTATCGAATTTATTATTGTCATTCGATTTAGAAGTTTCTACACCTCATTTGGAACAAAATATTAATCCCTCATTTTATGTTTTCTGTGTGATTTTTAATTTCTCAATAAATACGTAGTTAAAATGTAAGACTTATGATATATACTGAATTTCATTCAATTTTTTTGGGTATGAAAGAAAATAGAAAGTTGAAAATCAATAAAATGTTTATGACTTATTACTGTACTTCCGGAGAAGTCTGAAAATGGTTAATTCCCTAAAAACACTTATTTATAAGCATTCAGTAGGTATTTCTCAAGGTCAAATTATGTACAGAAAGCATATGACTCATATGCCATTTATTTGAACAGATTTGTATTCTTTTTAATACCAAAAAGTTAATTACCCTAATGCTCAAAAGCCTAGTCTTACCTAAATAAATTGTACTTTAGTATTTTTATTTACAAAAAGAAATACCGTATTAATACTTTGTTCTCCCAATATTCAGACACCAAAATTATACATAATTTGACCTTGAGAAATACCTACTGAATGCTTATAAATAAGTGTTTTTAGGGAATTAACCATTTTCAGACTTCTCCGGGAGTACAGTAATAAGTCATAAACATTTTATTGATTTTCAACTTTCTATTTTCTTTCATACCCAAAAAAATTGAATGAAATTCAGTCTATATCATAAGTCTTACCTTTTAACTACGTATTTATTGAGAAATTAAAAATCACACAGAAAACATGCCTTCCAATCAGTATTGGGCAAAATTCATTCAGAATAATGAATAATGAATAAATCTGTTATTTAATTCTGAATTATTTTTTATTTAGTCAATTCAATGAATAACGTAACTTTTTATTTTTCTTCATTATTGAATAACATTGATTTATTGAATGAAAATTTTTATTGAATACAAATTATTTATCGAATGAAAATGTTTATTGAATGAAAGCTATTTATTCGTATGAAACAATTTATTGAAGGAAATTGATTTATTTGACTGAAATTTTTCGTTAAATACCAGTGATTTATTTTAACCATATTTTCTAATAAAAATGACTAAGTTCATTACTTTTAATGAAAGTTATTTAAATGATATTGTTTGCTGAACATAATGAATCTGAGTTTGTTGTTTCATGATCCAAATTTTTTTAAATGTATAAAAATAATGAATGAAGAATGAAAAATAATTAATTATTCATTAAATAAATAAAATCAGTCAATGAATAACTGAATAAAGGAATAAATTCTTATTCAATAACATTTTATTGAATAATGTGCCAACCCTGTTGTTCATAGAATAAAAAATCATTCAGTGGATGAATAAGTTAATCAATGAATAAAGTTTTATTCAATAACAATTTATTTGAATGATTATTGAATAAAACATGTATTGAATAATGCCCAAATCTGCTTCGGATTACGCAATCGCATCGAGATTATACCGTTTCTTTTCTAATCTGTAATATCTCGTCCCTTAAGAACTACCAGAAATGGAGTAACAGAGGGAAGGCGGGTTATATTTCTTCCATTTTGTTTTCAATATTGTGATTTATTTATTGGTTATTAAATTCTATGTATGAATACATCTGGTAATATCATATATGATACAATATGAAGGCACTGTGTTCAAGGCCTCCTAACTTAATCCCCTATTAACGCCAGAAGGACGCACAGATGTCGTTGAAAGGGGCCTACCCAAGCTCCCATCTGCTGGAGTCGAAATGAGATCGGTGAGCTAGACATTGATGCACTTGAGGAAGAGAAAGGTCTGGGCCACTGTCTTCTGAGTCGCCTAGGTGGAGAGAGTGGATGTGTATTCTAGATAGGGAGAGGATTTCAGGATTTTGATGAGTGGAATGTTTTGTGTAGAAACGTAGGAATTTGGATAATATAATATACGAGACTTCCTGGATCAACACGTAACTGTGTACCAAGTTTGGGCAAAATCGGTCATGCGGTGTGGATTTGTATAAGGAACAAAAAAACAGACAAACTGACAAACAGACAGACAGGTGATTTCTATATATATAGATAAGTGTGATATTCAGGTCTTTACGGAGGTTAAGGTTGGAAACGTAGAACGGAGCAATGACTATTGTTCCTAGGACTTTGGATTGGAATGTTTGGATACGCCTCATGTTCGATGTTTTCACAGTTCCGCAGATTTCTGATCCGTACGTACAAATGGGTTGCAATAATGATTTGTAAAGGATTGGTAGTTTTCAGTTCTTAAATGTGATTTGTGGTTTAACACTCTGTTGAGCTGTCCAAATCGTCTGTTAATTCCCTGTGTTTTTTAAGTTTTAAGTAGTGTAGCTACCAAGTAAGTCGGGAGTCCAAGTGGTGTCCGAAGTAGCGAACTGTAGAGGCTAATGGGACGTTATTGAAGTGTATTATACAAGCTGTCCCACATTGAAGTGCCATAACTTTAAAGGTTTATTCTGCACCACATTTGTAGTTCAGGGACGCAGAAATGAGCGCCCTATCTCAACATGTAGCAGAGCTATTCAAACTTTTGTGTATATTCAAAACTATTGGGTTTTCTTATGAAAAACTGTGTTTTCCCGATTTATGGATTATGTATCGTAAATAGCGACCACATTTTTAGAATCTACATTAAATTTCCAATAAGAAACACCCGTTATTGAAATGTCATGTAAATTACGAGCTACACTAAGAGCCATATAGATGTGAACTATTGTTATTAGTGTTTTCTTATCTCATTCAATATTTTCGTAATCAGCTTTTTGTAGACTTAGAGGTTTGCCTCCGCCTGAAAAGTTGCCTTATTTAGTATGTTTTGAAATGGTACCTCGTTGTTTTAGAAAAAAAAGTTTTTAAGTCTAATTTTTTCTGCTTTCTAAGTCAAAACCAATAAATTTTGTTTAGCGTGAAGAAACATTCTGAACAAATTACTTAATTTGACACGGTTATGGTGATGTCCCATCCTTCCCACACTCGGTACACTCACTTTTTGCTCTGATTAAGGATTACGGGACACTTTGGAAAGAGTGAAAGATGACAGAAGAACATATTTGAAATAATCACAATTATTGTTATTACTTAAACACAATAAATACAGATCTTATATTTTTATACTTTGATGGTCTTGTTTTATTAAATTTCTATTCTATTTAATAAAATTAGACACTACAATTTCTGCTTATAAGTTATTGCTTATAAGTAACTGGGTTATTCATTACAATCATTAGAAATTGTATTGAAAAAACTCTCTCCTGCAAATATAATGCGAAAAAAATAAATTTAAATGAAAAGACTATTATACTAGGGGTCTCCCGTGGTCTAATGGCTAGCGCCTTGGATTCATAAGCGGGAGATGGTGGGTTCGATTCCCAACCTCCGGCAGGAATTTTATCATCCCACGGCTCGCTGGTGAAATTCCTCGCTACACCCTGGATGTCGGCGCTAATGACCTAGATGTAGATGTGCCGTAAAAAAAAAAAAAAAAAAAAAAAAAAAAAAAAAAACTATTATACTACTCTTAAAAATAGAAATTTAATAAAACAAGACCCTCAAAGCATAAAAATATAACATCTGTATTTATTATGATAACAATAATTGTGATAATTTCCAAAATGTTCTTCTGTCATCTTTCACTCCTTCCAAGGTGTCCCCTAATCCTTAATCAGAGCAAAAAGTTTGTGTATCGAGTGTGGGAAGGATGACACATCACCATATTCGCGTGAAATTAAATAATGTGTTCGTAATGGCTTCTTCACACTAAAGCAAATGTATGGGTTTTGACTTAGAAATCAGAAAAAAATAGACTTAAATACTTTTTGTTTTTCTATAACAACGAGGTACCATTTCAAAGCTTATTAAATAAGGCAACTTTTGAGGTGGAGGCAAACCGCTAAGTCCACAAATAGCTGATTAAGAAAATATTGAATGAGTTAAGAAAACACTAACAATAATAGTTCACATCTATCTGGCTCTTAAGCCTAGTACACACTGAGACTGAAAGTTGCGCAACATTGTTGCGGGACACAGGGCGCTGTCCCGCAAGAATGTTGCGCGGCAGTTTCGGGGCTGTCCCGCAACAATGGATCGCGTCCACACTAGATAGCCAGTTCCCTCGAACATTTCTCAGGAGCCAGCCTTTCAGGTGTTTCTCTATCTTTATTACTGTTAATTAAAAATCGAAATATGAAAAAACCAAGAAGGCGTTGCTACTGAAAATTGTTCAGAACCAACAATAAAGCGGGCAAACACATTGAGACTTGAAGATAGAATGGGATTTGTCAACTCTATAAGAAATGGTTGGACCAAGGGTGTTTTAAAAAAAAAGTCCGACTCGCAGGAACTGCATCATCTTAGCGCGGTTCCGTTCATATCCCTTTTGTCATTTGTAAAGCTTAGAATAGAAACAGATAATATTTAGTTCGGCCTTTGTTCAAAGGGGTTTATGACTTTAACTGGTCGGGTCCGCCAGACCCCAGAATCCTCTTCTAGAGATACCTATTTCATACGTTGAATGCATTGAAAAACATCAAAAATTTTCGCATTTTCTTGTGTTATTCTACTATAGTCATAATTCTACAAATAAAATCAATTAAAAAATAAAATAAAAAACCAACAGCATAAAGGCAATTGAAAATATTCAAAAGACGTCATCGAATCTCTTTCTCTTTGAAAGCTATATTTCTAACAATGAATTGTTTTTCTTATTTTACTTAATCTGTTTTATTGTCAAATAGATTATCCAACTATAAGCAATTAAAAATATAGTGGACACAAAGGACCAAGAACAAGTCTTCAAGATTGAGTAGAATCCCCTGCCTAATAAAGCCTATATAGAATATTATGCCTAATAAAGCCTATATAGAGTATTATGCCTAATAAAGCCTATATAGTGGATACAGAAGGTCCAAGAACAAGTATTCAAGATTGAGTAGAATCCCCTGCTTAATAATGCGCTTATAGAGTAATATGCCTAACAAAGCCTATCTAGTGGATACAGAAGGACCGTGAACAAGTATTCAAGATTGAGTAGAATCCCCTGCCTTATAAATCCTTTACAATAATATCCCTAATAAAGCTGATCTAAAGATCATTGTTTTGTGGTAAATGGGAGGCATTTTTTGTAAGTGCACGAGTATAATTAAGGACTTAAAAAATCTCCAAGTCTAAAAAGAAGTAAATTTTTTAAGGTTTCTAAAATTATTTTATTGTTAGAATACTGCTGTGTGTGTGGACCTTTATACTTAAGACAATTTGTAAGTTGTAGAGGGGACAACTAAATTCAAAGAAATTATGTACGTTCGTTGCATTTGGATTTTGTTGTGAAAAAACGAAACATTATTTTTATGCTACAAAATGACTTGCAACAATATTGTAAATTGAGAACCAAACAACTGAAAATAATATTTTTAATAATGGGCTAACGAAGCAAAGCATTTAAAAAGACACTGGAATGTAAATGCAATGTAGAAATAGAATTTTAAGTTTAAATTTTAATAATAATAATGTTAGGAAGGAGTAATAGTATCGACTTATTTGATAAAAATAAATAAATTAAAAGTGATATACAACGAGTTGGCTAATATAAAAACAGGCAGATAAAAAGTAATAAAAAAATAACTTACCTTAAATTCAGATGGATGTAGTAGAAAGTCACTATAGTCTTATAGTGATATAAAATTTTAGGCACTTTCAACACTTGTTCACACTGAGTATAACAATATAAACAGATCCAAGGTGTTACACGGTAGCTGGTGATAGAATGAATGAGAAGGTCTCGTATTGCAATACTCTGTATGCAGGGTCAACTTCCAGGTAAAGTCATATACTTTTACTGCCCTTTACCATTACTCAGAAAGCTCTTTGTGTTTAAAAACAAAGGACTCGGTACAGACCACCGTATTAACCCAAAAGTGATTATGTCAAGCTTGATAAACTTCCTGAATTAAATTAAGGAATTTAAGAGTGCTTAAAATAGGTTCTTGATCTAGTCAAAAAATTCAAGGAGAATTAGACCATGAATAGAAAATTTCGGCCAAACAGAAGGAAAATAACAATAACAAGGATAGTTAAACTTTGTTTTCAAAGATTGTTAGTTGTAACACAAAAACGGTCACTCATGATTCTAATAAATTAACTGTGAATGGTGATTACACAAATATTCCTGTTGAGGCTTTAAAGCTTCAATTTAAAAAACATATTAACCCACAGGAATTATAGATTGGCCTAAAAACAAAAATCATTGAAAAAAGGATTTCTCATTATTGAATAAAACAAAAACGATATAGAGGTTATATCAACAGAGTTTTCAAATATATGCAAAGACCAGTTGATCAATAAAATTAAAATAAAAAATAGAGTTCTCTGTAAAAGGTTTTATGAGTTCTATTAAATACATATTTTCCAATTTAGTCATAATTTTAACTATTGGAATTATTATCCAAAGATTCATATAATTACTCAACAATAGATTCTAATTTGAAGCACAGCTATTTTCGATATCTACCTGTACTAAAACGTGAAATCATTTATTAGGCACTTCGGATTAGGTCATTGGGTCGACGTCAGAAGCGTGTTTCCTATCTGTGGAGTGAAGCAAGAAACGAGTTAAAAACAGCAACCAATTAAAATGTGAGGTAAATAGAGGAAAAACGCCGTTCGTGGTGGTAGTAAATCTTACAAGGCATTTCGCTCAGAAATCTCCGAAATATTGTTACTAATTTTACGTATCCTGTTTTATAACCAAATAGATTTATATTCTATAATCAATAAGAAAAAACTACTAGCAATAAAAAACTATGGGTAACAGATGAAAATAGGGAATACCAAGAACAATTCTAAAGAACGAAATCAACACCAGTACTGTAATATAGATATTCATAAGGCATCTTCGAATTCTAACAAACAAAATATTGCTTCTAATTATACGTATCCTGTTTACTGACAAATACATTTGACTGCTATAAGAAATTACAAAAATAACGAGCAGTGAAAAAAAAACTGAGGGCAATACACAAATAGATCAATTTAAATAAACGAAACTAACTACCTAAGTTTTAAGCACTTATTTCTCCTAATGTGACGACCCCATCAAACATTTCTTCAAAACATTTTTTTAGAGACTTTAGTAAGCTTTCTAAATGTTACATTTCACCTGCCACGATTTCCTAACCCTTTTCGAGATATTAAGGAAAAAATACGATGGGGCCTAATAGATATTCATACGGGATATGAGAATCCCAATATTCCGCAAAAATAAAATATTCTAATTATACGTATCCTGTTTTATTGGCAAATACATTTGACTACTATAAGCAATTTCAAAAACTAGGGAATATGCCAAAGAACTCGGAGTAGGAGCCTCGACAGTTTCAAGACATTTGAAGGAAATCGGCAAATCCAAAACTGACATTTCATACGGTACAGCCTGATATATTTCTAACAATGAATTGTTTTTCTGATTTTAATTAATCTGTTTTATTGTCAAATACATTATCCAACTATAAGCAATGAAAAAAAATAGGAATAAAAACAGACAAAAAGAACCGTTCGAATAAACGAAATCAATTACTTCAAAGTTTAAGCACTTATTTCTCCGATTGATATCACTTATTCAAAACTTTCTTTAGAACATTTTTTGTAGACCATTTAGAAAGCTTTCGAATGGTAACCTTTCACTTCCCAAGATTTTCAACCGTTTTCGAGATATTAATGAAAGTGGGGTCTCCCGTAGTCTAGTGGCTAGCACGCTGGATTCATAAGCGGGAGATGGTGGGTTCGATTCCCACCTCCGGCAGGAATTTTCTCATCTCAAGGCTCGCTGGGAAAATTCCTCGCTGCACCCTGGATGTCGGCGCTAATGACCTAAAAGTAGATGCGCCGTAAAAAAAAAAGAAGAAAAAAAAAAAAAAAATTAATGAAAGTATAAGAAGTTCCCAAAATGTTCATTATTTCTAGCAACAGAAAATTGGTCTCATTTTTCCTATCCTGTTTTACACACAAATACATTTTCCCAACATAAGAAATTGCAAAAATAAAAAGCAATAAAAAACCAAGGGAAAGAGACAAAAATTACAAAAAGAACGACAAAAACCCGTTCATAAGAACAAAACAGACGTATTTGAAGTTTTAAGCACTTATTTCTCCGATTGACATAACCTAATCAAAAATAGTTTAGAATCTTTTTTGTAGAGAATTTAGTAAGCTTTCAAATAGTTTCTATCCACTTACCACGATTTCCCAACCGTGTTCGAGATATTAATGAAAGTATACGAAGTTCCCTTATACGAAGTTTCTTTTCATGTCTGTTAATAAAATATTTTATTCTAACCCTTCCTTAACTCCAAACGTAACAAAAATTTCAACATATTAGTTTTAATGAAAGTAGAACATGCAGAAAATGTTTTTAACTGAATCCCATGATTCTAAGTACCCAAACCAAAAAGTCCGATTCGCAGGAACTGCGTCATCTTAACGCGGTTCCGTTCTTATCTCTAGTGTTTATGAAGGCATAGAATAGAAACAGTTATTACTTTGTTTAGATCAATAGCGAAACACCTATCCAAATGAAATCACAAACAAACCAGTCTTCAAAGGTCTTGATTTACAATCTTACCTGTATGGGTCAGCTATCCCATAAGTCGGGCAGAAAGGCCTCCGCTCAGAGGCATTTGGAAAGCCTTGGGATCTCTCTCTTTGAACGCTACATTTTTAACAATAAATTGATCTTCTTATTTTACTTAATCTGTTTTATTGTCAAATACACTATCCGACTATAAGCAATTTAAAAATAACAAGGAATAAAACAAACAAAAAGAACCGTTCGAATAAACGAAATCAATTACTTTAAAGTTTTAAGCACTTATTTCTCCGATTGACATCGCCTAATTAAAACTTTCTTTAGAATCTTTTTTGTAGAGCATTTAGTAAGCTTTCGAATGGTAACCTTCTGCTTCCCAAGATTGTCAACGGTTTTCGAGATACTAACGAAAGTATACAAAGTTACCAAAAATTTTCTTGTCTGTTAATAAAATATTTTATTCTAACCCTTTCTCTACTCCAAACATAACCAAAATTTCAACACATTAGTGTTGATGAAATTCGAAAACGCAGAAAATGTTTCAACCGAATCCCATAATTCTAAGTACCAAAATCAAAGACAAACAGAAAAAAGTCCGATTCGCAGGAACTGCGTCATCTTAGCGCGGTTCAGTTCTTATCTTTAGTGTTTATGAAGGCATAGAATAGAAACAGTTATTAATTTGTTTAGATCAATAGCGAAACACCTATCCAAATGAAATCTCAAACTAAACAGTCTTGAAAGGTCTTGATTTACAATCTTACCTGTATGGGTCAGCTATCCCATAATTCGGGCAGAAAGGCCTCCGCACAGAGGCATTTGGAAAGCCTTGGGATCTCTCTCTTTGAACGCTACATTTTTAACAATAAATTGATCTTCTTATTTTACTTAATCTGTTTTATTGTCAAATACATTATCCGACTATAAGCAATTTAAAAATAACAAGGAATAAAATAGACAAAAAGAACCATTCGAATAAACGAAATCAATTACTTTAAAGTTTTAAGCACTTATTTCTCCGATTGACATCGCCTAATTAAAACTTTCTTTAGAACCTTTTTTGTAGAGCATTTAGTAAGCTTTCGAATGGTAACCATCTGCTTCCCATGATTGTCAACGGTTTTCGAGATACTAACGAAAGTATACAAAGTTACCAAAACTTTTCTTGTCTGTTAATAAAATATTTTATTCTAACCCTTTCTTTACTCCAAACATAACCAAAATTTCAACATATTAGTGTTGATGAAATTCGAACATGCAGAAAATGTTTCAACTGAATCCCATAATTCTAAGTACCAAAATCAAAGACCAAGAGAACAGTTCGAATAAGCGAAATCAATTACTTTAAAGGTTTAAGCACTTATTTCACCGATTGACATCGCCTAATCAAAACTTTCATTAGAACCATTTTTGTAGAGCATTTAGAAAGCTTTCTAATGGTAATCTTACGTTTCGCAAGATTCTCAACCTTTTTCGAAATATTAAGGAAAGTATACAAAGTTACCAAAATTTGTTATGTCTGTTAATAAAATATTTTATTCTAACCCTTCCTTAACTCCAAACGTAACAAAAATTTCAACATATTAGTTTTAATGAAAGTAGAACATGCAGAAAATGTTTCAACTGAATCCCATGATTCTAAGTACCCAAACCAAAAACGGTATACAAAAACTATTTTTCCAATTTTCTCGAAAATGGTTAAAGCTATCGCCTTGAAAATGGTTTCATTCGTTTTCCTAGCCCAAGAAGCCTATAAAACGAGTACTTACAAGCTTATGAACTCAAAAACGTAAGCGTTACGATTTTTTTTGCGCGAATTTCGCCCCAAACGCCATCTTCCAGTGGGCGGATTCTGCTGGTTAACGAACTTGACCTTTCAAATTGGAAGACGGATTTTTGTACCAAATTTCATCACAATCGGAACATTAGGGAAGCCAGAAATGAGCGAACAGACAAATATATATATATATATATATATATATATATATATATATATATATATAAATATATATACATATGTATATATATATATATATATATATATATATACAAATTTGAACCACCGTTATTTTCGGTCTCTAGGGGTTCTGAAACGCGAAATTTTCTAGTCGGCACTTCCGGATTGTTTCATTGTATCAACCTTATAAGCGGGGTTCCTCCCTCTGGGGGAGGGAGGAACCGCGCTAAAAACGGTATTCAAAAACTATTTTTCCAATTTTCTCGAAAACGGTTAAAGCTATCGCCTTGAAAATGGTTTCATTCGTTTTCCTAGCCCAAGAAGCCTATAAAACGAGTACTTACAAGCTTATGAACTCAAAAACGTAAGCGTTACGATTTTATTTGCGCGAATTTCGCCCCAAACGCCATCTTCCAGTGGGCGGATTTTGCTGGTTAACGAACTTGACCTTTCAAATTGGACGATGGATTTTTGTACCAAGTTTTTGTGGAGGGAGGAACCGCGCTAAAAGATACAAACTTTATAAATTCAATTTCTCCTACCGTAGAATAAATTCAATTTCTCCTACCTAATAGTGTTTTAGCCAACTTAAACGCTATTACACCCAAAATAGAACACGTATTATGAACTAGATGATCTTATTTAATTTATTTTTATGTGTTTTATGAAATTTTTACCGATCAAATCAAAATTTCGGGGGGGGGGCTGCAGCCCCCCCCCTTATATACGCCCATGCAGTCGTCTACATATTGAGTGAAATTGAACTGCAGGTTCGTGCGGGGAGCTGCCGGGGGCTGATTCTAGACTTGGGGCTGCTCCGGAACACGTCCACACTCGTAATGTTAACTTTATTGTTAATTCTGACGTCCACATTTCGAAATAATTAAATTTAAGTCCGTACGGGGGAACTGTCGGGGGCTGACTGTGGATTGGAGAATGTTCCGGAACACGTCCACACTCCCATTGTTGCGCGACAATGTATCACTGAGTCCCGACCCAGCGGGACTCAGATTCTTGTATCACCCGCAATACACGCCTGATACATGGGGACATGTTGCGCGGCAGAATCGCAACAATCCAGGTTCAGACGAGATTCAGCTCTGCAACAATGTTGCGCAACATTGTATCCCAGTGTGTACTAGGCTTTAGTGTAGCTCATAATTTACATGACAATAATTCAATAACGGGTGTTTCTTATTGGAAATTTAATGGCTATTCTAAAAATGTGGTCGTCATTTACGATACATAAACCAGAAATCCGGAAAACTCAGTTTTTCATTATAAAACCCAATAGTTTTGAAAATAGACAAAAGTTTGAATAGCTCTGCTACATGTTGAGATAGGACGCTCATTTCTGCGTCCCTGGACTACACATGAGGTGCAGAATAAACCCTTAAAATTATGACATCTCAATGCGGGACACCCTGTATATTGACTTATATTAGAAGGGTGCATCACCATAGATGCGAAGCACTTAAAATAAATAAATAACGATTACATAGAAAACGCTCAGATGAGGCAATCCAGCGAGTCGGAATTTTATTTCTTCAGAGTTTTTCTCAGAAGTAGCCGAATTGCAAGGAGAAATATTTCTTCGGACTTCTTCAGACCCTGTCACGTGTATGACAAATATTGCCACTTCATTTTAGGATCGAGTCCCGATCTTGTCAGGGATTTTTAACCGTCCGAATAAGAAAGGTTAGTCATTTACAAGACTCGCCATGCTTCCAAATATTCAAATTATACCAGACGGATTTCTTGTCAAAATATCTTAAGTCGTTACAAGACGATGAGGAAGTATTATTCATAGTAAATCGTACCAAGCTATTTTATTGAGAAAAACTTCTTAAAAAAAAGAAGGAATATCCGGTTTGGAAAGCGTGTAAAGCTGGCTTGAACCGACAATGGAGCAACGGTCGTGACTGTCCCCCTTCCACTAGAACCACTCACTGCCATAGCACTTTTTCAACAGCAACTCCTTTTAAATTTTTTTTTTTTAATTATTTTTATTATTACATTTTTTATTTGCAGTTTTATAGCCCTTCTAAAGCAAAACCAAGCCGTCGGTATTTTATATTACAATTATATCATTATTAAGGGGGGGGGTTACTGTTTATTTAACTGGCAAAACATCAGGAGCGCGTAGGGGACCGAAAACTAAGACCAAAATTTATTTTGACATTTTCTCCTTTTTACTTCATTTTTGAGAAAATCGCAAAACAAGTATCCTACAAGTAGCATCGTTGTACTTATTTATTTACATTTTTTTTTAATGTTATCATTTATTTAATGTAGATATTGGTCAATATCTGAATAAATGACTGAATACTGATTTAAGAATCATAGAAGAAAGCAAAAATATCAGCAGCAAAATTCTTTTCCTAACTAATATTCCTAACTGCTTGTCCTAACTAATTTTCCTAACTGCTAGTCCTAACTAATTTTCCTAACTGCTTGTCCTAACTAATTTTCCTAACTGCTTGTCCTAACTAAGTGCATCAGCGTACTTTAGGCAAATGCCTCACAGACTATGAGCTCTTAGTTTCCTCTTCTTCATAACTTAATTGACAAGTAAGGCCCTTAATGTCATATAAATTTGGCTTATGGTACAATTAATGATCAACTCTCAATGTAAATTGAAGTACGATGGCTGGGTTTCAACTAAATTTTGGATCCTGCTCTGTTTCCGTATTGAGAACAGAGCATGGTTGACTCCTCGATTGACCTACCTCCTATATTTTCCTATTGATTGAATATTGAATATTTTAGTCCAGGTGAGAGTTGTATAAACTCTCTAGGCGCATGTGTGTATAAAGAGATTTTCGACAAAAACATCCACGAGGGCCTGAGTTAATTAAGAACCTATCCTCAGTGTGCTGCGACGGGACGGAGAATCGTCAGGATTTTGGGAAACAACCTGTAGGTACTTGAATCTTTCTGTGCTCGGTGTCATTATTGAAAGTATCATTTTGTACTGAGTCGAATAAGACCACTACCGATTCGATAGAATAATTATTTTGGAAGATAAACGGGCTTTATTTTAAGAAAAACCTGAAAAACAGCAAATATTCAATTATAAAAGTCATATTTTACTTCATTGCTAGAGAGATGTATAATTCAAAATGTATCATTGAGTGCTGACTCGAATAAATTAACAACCAATGTTGATTGTTCTCGACAGTATTCCTCATTCTTAAAATTTGAGCATATAACGAATAAAGTTTCACACGAGATAGTTGTTGGAAATCAATATTCATGTTTGGTTAGGTGCTAGCACAAAATGTTTAACAACCCTCGGCAGAAAATAATAATGGTTAAATCGTTTTCGTAAAATAATCGCATCGGTAATTGAAGCCTTCATTTTTTTGGCCGTGCACACATACGGCCGAGTTCGGCGATGAAATTTGTAGAACAGCAACTACAAATCAAGGACTTTTAGGTAAAACTATGAAAAGAGGATAGCTAAGTACCGTTTTTTTTTTCTACACCAAATATTATTTTTTTATATTTCTTTTTTATTTACAGAAATATTACAGTCTACAATCATGTGTATTATGTAATCTGATATGGGTAGCTTGACCACGCCTCAGGTGTCCCCAGTTGTCAGCCAAATACCTTCCTTGTTAGGAGGGATTCTAGGATGACCCGGAGTTACCTTACGCCATCCAACCACACCCTGCGACTTGCAGGAAGGATTGCAGGCGAATGAGACGTGGCCTTTGATACCATGAGGAGAGAAAATATCCATCGATATCGCTCTCAATTATTATAATTTCACTGATTTTTGATCACTCCACGACACTTCACTGCCTAAGTAGATCCCGGGGCCACTTTCTATTAAGACGTCTTGGTGAGGAGGAAGGATGATTGGTGCTGGATAAGGATTGGGCTGAAGGATTAGGATGGTTGATCAATTTACTATTTACGATCAATTTACAATTTACTATTACGCCAAATAAACTAAGGATAATTGAGTTTCATTACAGATATCTTCACAACCTACATGCACCAAGTTCGTGGTACATTTTGGCAAAAAAGAAAATTCCTTTAAAAGCTACATTTACTTCCTGAAGTGAGACTTCCTGGGTAATATCAATTTTTCAGGAATAATAAAAGTGGATAAAATATTGTTTTACTTTTCACTAAAATCAGGACGGTGATAACCTTTGACGTTCTTCGTCCTTAAACCCTATCAATACATACATTTTCACTAAAACTGTGAAATTCTTACTCAGTGAGAAAACGGTTAACCAGAAGGTGTTTTGTGATCAGAACTATTGAAAAATTGAAAAGCAATATTAGAGCACTATTCTACAACTAATTAGGTATAAAAAAATGTAAGTTCAAAAGCGATTAAACACCATCGATTTTGAGGGTTTTTCCTTCTCGGCACCACTGTGCGGTATTTAATTGGAATCTACATGGTCCATCACAGAGGAGAAGGAACACTTAAACTGATAAAATACTTTCACGGTATTCCGTGTTCAGGATGTTAGAATATTAACTAATAAAAAAAAAATAACTGAGCTGCCATCCCATCGCCATGCTGTACGGTTTTCTGCTTTATACCCGGCCCGCTTGTGAAGGAGAATGTCACCCTCGCTAAGTCATGCTCAAACCTTTCATCGCTTTACGACGGGGAAGGTTTTCGTTATTATTAGTAATGAGTAACCCCGTAAAAAAACGACCAAAACTGATTAAATTTGGAACAAGAATACTTGCTTCTAGGTATATTTTCTATTCATATTTTGGTGTGGGTAATCGTCTATCTAACAAGGGGAGTATACAGCGATGGGGTCACCGATCTGTACCAATTTGTTTCTGGTGATTCTACATCGAAAACTAGTCGACACGTGTCCAAGCGTTTCGTCCAATGCGCCTTAGGAGCCGAGAAATAAAACAAAATATGTTGAAAGTGCTTTATTTTTTATATCGAGTTTAGAAAATGATATCGACATGATTCTTTCACCAATTCATTTGTTATTTAGAGTAGATTAAAAGAAAAATATAATCGTTAAACAATAATTTATATTTCGTCAAATATATTCAAAAATATACTTACGTTTTCAAGTAAACGAGTATTATACATTTTTTTACACCAAAAGTAATAGCAGATTTGAAATCAGCACCCCAAGGAACCCTAATGTGGTGAATATTATTGAAAACAAAAAATAATGATTTTTCCCAGTCTAGAAGAGACTAAAAATTTGTAAGCGAAAAAGTAACCAGACGTTTTGAAATTCAATATCTCCCCTTGAGATAATCCGATTTTTTATTGTATTATCTCAAAAGGTACTTGCAAAAAATGGTTCTCAAAATAAAAATAAAATGTAAACTTTTTTGCATATAACTTCAATCCCAGAGCACGTAGAAACACCCTGATTGGTGGGAAATGTGTCACATTAGGGCCTTTATCGACCCTCCAAGTTTGGTTTGAATCGGGTAAATATTCTTTGAAATATGGCCGGATTGTTGAATCTTTAACAAAATTTTAAGGGTCCCCCTTAGCGAAATTGAAAATACACGTTTTTATATTTTTGTAATTTTCCCAAAATTTGAATTTAGGTGTTTTTCAATGTGCTAAAAACGAATCCGAGTCCGTTTTTAAATAAAAAATTGTTTTACAAACTCGACTCTTTAGAAATCATTAAATATTCCATATACCTGCATTTAAAAAGTTATCGATTATAAAAAAAAAATTGATTTAAAAACGGATGTCAGATTCGTTTTTAGCACATTGAAACCCCCCTAAATTCAAATTTTGGGAAAATTACAAAACTATAAAAAAATGTATTTTAAATTTCGCTAAGGGGGGACCCTTAAAATTTTATTAAAGATTCAACAATCCGGCCATATTTTATAGAATATTTACCCGATTCAAACCTGGAGGGTCGATAAAGGCCCTAATGTGACACATTTCCCTCCAATCAGGGTGTTTCTACGTGCTCTGGGATTGAAGTTATATGCAAAAAAGTTTACATTTTATTTTTATTTTGAGAACCATTTTTTGCAAGTACCTTTTGAGATAATACAATAGTCATTTATATGGTTAGAAAAAGGAGTCTTTCTTCTTTTGAAAGATTTCAATGACGTAAAAATCGGATTATCTCAAGGGGAGATATTGAATTTCAAAACGTCTGGTTACTTTTTCGCTTACAAATTTTTAGTCTCTTCTAGACTGGGAAAAATCATTATTTTTTGTTTTCAATAATATTCACCACATTAGGGTTTCTTGGGGTGCTGATTCCAAATCTGCTATTTTTTTGGTGTAAAAAAATGTATAATACTAGTTTACTTGAAAACGTAAGCATATTTTTGAATATATTTGACGAAATATAAATTATTGTTTAACGATTATATTTTTCTTTTAATCTACTCTAAAAAACAAATGAATTGGTGAAAGAATCATGTCGATATCATTTTCTAAACTCGATATAAAAAATAAAGCACTTTCAACATATTTTGTTTTATTTCTCGGCTCCTAAGGCGCATTGGACGGAACGCTCGGACACATGTCGACTATTTTTCGATGTAGAATCACCAGAAAAAAATTGGTCCAGATCGGTGACCCCATCGCTGTATACTTAAGATATAGTTTGTACAGTTTTTGTCAAGATAACAAACTATCGAAAATAAAAATGACGTATTTTTTGTAGTTTTTTACCGCGTATCATATCTTCTTCCTTAAGCATTTTTACAGCCTTTGATCAATTATATAAGAATCAGGGATAACATTAGAGTTCCAGTGAGTCGGACTTACTTTTCTTTTTACAGGGTTATATGTACTATCAATCGATACAGTCGCATATTGCTAATAGACACATTAAACTCATTTTAGCGTTAAAAATCGCGGTTTTCATTGAGATTTCGTGCCAGGAATTATTAAAATTTGTTTAACTTTAATCCTTGTTATTTGTTAAACAAAGGAATTTATAAATCTTAACATATAATAAAAATGTAACGGATCGCTGCCTGTACATTCAAAATATATATGAATTTTTGTCTGTTTGTCTGTGCGTTTTTGCAGGCTAATCTCAGAAACGGTTTATTCTATTTAAATGCGGTTTGCACTAATATACTGTGGCAAGCTTCACTTAACATTAAGTGTTTAATTTCAATCGGTTCATAAATAAAAAAGTTATGCCAATGTAAAGAATCACGTCGAACGATAGTTTGATAAACTATCTATATCTATCTATTCTTTCTTCTATATCTTCTATCTATCTATATTAAAATAACTGTTTATCATATTATATTAAAATACGTCCAGTTTTTAGTGAGGCTATGTTTCGCGATGACAATTAATGAAGCCCAAAGTCAGACGCTAAAAGTTGTGGGTGTGGATCTAAGTATTAGCTGTTTTGCGCACGGTCAGCTTTATGTGGCTCTGTCACATGTTAGGAATCCTAGCTGCCTGTATGCTTTGATCCCGATGGCTATACGTCTAATATCGTGTATAGAGAAGCATTAATATAAAGTCGATTTTTTTAAATACCCCAAACGACGGTGTTTGTAATCCAAAATAAACCATAAGATATACCCAAAAATGTCGCCGAAAGTCACTATTCGACGCCTCTTCGGGAGAACTATATATAAAAATTAGGAAACAATTGATTTATCAGAAATATATTCACCACTAAGAATGTGTCGATAAACATTTTTTACAATTTTTTGTTTCCCTGCTAAAAAAATTGTTTTATATCACTTGTGTCTTTTGTTCTTTAATTAGCACTAAAAGAAAAAAAAACAAAGATGTTTTGATATGAAGCACATCACTATTGGAGTAAATACCTCAAGAAATTGGTAGCTTCAAGAGCATCCCTTGGGAAAGGGTGTGACTAGAATCAACTTGGTCATCTTAGGTATGTAAGAAATTACAGCATTAACCTAAGATTACTATCTTAAGTTAATGGGTAATACTACATTGTGCGGTAAAAATCAAAGCAATTTTCTTGAATTCATAAATAACAAATTAATCAATATGTTTTAATTCTGTATATCAAACGTTTTACACAGGATGTTAAAGTATCCAAAAAAATAAAAAGTTTCAATTCTTCGAAAAAAAAAATTCGACGCTGGGTCTGGCGAACGGAAACCCTCTTTTTTCACGGGCGATAGTCTGCAGGCGGCAATTTTTAATCTAAATGAAAAACTAAAATTATTTCGAAAGAAGAATTTTAAATCTAGTAAAGCAAGTAGGATTAATAAGAAATATTAATTTTTTCGAAAATGGTAAACAATTATTCTTTTTCTATTAAAAAATCCGTCAAAAATCAGTCATAAAATCGTTATAATTCAGTGAATCGAAAAACATCCCACGTATTTTGCTAGCAAATATCATTAGGAAGCTGCAGTTAAAATTTGAAGTTGATCGGATAAAAATTGAAGACGCCAGAGTATCGCCCGATTTGAAAAACATAGTTTTGAGAAAACGACTTTAAAGTTTAATTAACTGTTCATTTTTTCCTATTTAATTTTTTTTTCATACTTTCTTGTAATAAAGATTAAAAAAGTAGGTTTTAATTTTGAAATATATTGAAGGAGGACAAAAAACGGGAAAAAAGGAACCGATCGAAGCTCGCTCAAAAAATTATCTGCAATTCTGCATCGCGCTCACTCGGCATCGGGATTTCACTCGGAATATCTTATATTTTCCCCTTTTAAAACTTTTTTCTTCACATAAACACTCTTGGATATTAGTTTTGATTAGTTAAGGAAGACTTTTAGCCTAAAAAACGTTACAAGTATTACCCCTTAAGGCTGTAATTTGTTACTTGTTTTCCTAAAGTGGGTCATGTGGTCTTGTGAATTGGTTTAGACATTCTGCCACTACAAAATTACAAGACATTTTGTTATGCAATTTGCGATAGTACGAGCTCAGCTGGAGAAAATTGTGCTTAAAGTTTCAAATGTGTTGGTTTAGTCCCATTGAAGAAGTTAATTACTTTTCCCATATTTTTAATATGAATATGGCAGTAAAGTGAATTGTTTATGTATCGAAAGTGCTAACCTTAAATGTTAAAATTAAATGATGCAGGGTTACTGGTAAGTCGACCCACATCCATCGCGAATTGATAGTATTTAAGACCTTGAGAATAAACTATTTTTAAAATAAGACTATGGGTGGTCTAGTGGCTAGCGCCTTAGATTCATAAGCGGGAGATGGTGGGTTCGATCCCCACCAGCGAAAGGAATTTTCTCATCTTAGGGCTCGCTGAGAAAATTCCTGGCTGCACCCTGGATGTCGGCGCTAATGGCCGAGATTTGTCGATGCGCCGTTAAAAAAAAAAAAAAAATAAATAAAACTATGAAGTTTCTATGAGACAACGGATGGTATGAAACAATAAATAAAATTTACATTATTTCTTCCAAAACCTGTAACTTCAACTCTATCTCTCTTTAAAATAAGTAGCTATTCCTGCAAGTTACACTAAAACCATTACTGTTTATTAGGCTACATTAAAAAGTTCTATAGTCAGTTAAAATGTTTATAATTCTTAGAAAAAACGTGTGACAAACAGATAAGTTGCTCTTGACACAATAAAATATCCTTTATGATTTGGCCGCCGCCTTATTTCGGTTTGACATACCATCCGTGGACTCGTAAAAATTTGATATTTGATTTATTTGATAATGCTGATTTTTTACATAGAGAAAAATAAACTGTTTCATTTTTATAAAAAGTAATATTATGTGTACAAATAAAGGTTTATTATTATTATTATAGTGTATTTTGAATGTTTTAAATAAAAAACAAACTTTCAACTCAAATGCTAAAAATTAAAAAAATATCCAAAACCTAAACAACAGTGATTTTGTTTTTTTAAAAAACAAAAATATTATTTATTTAAATCGGGAATCGCACCCACGACCTTTGGCACGGAGTGTTAAGTGTTCACGCCTTAACACTCACGGCCACTGTGCCTCCTAAAATATTAAATATCTTAAAATTTTTGGATAAGGCACTATAGGCTAAAAATTGTTTGTTTTGACCAAAGCTATCAGCTCGCGATGGATGTGGGTTGACTTACCAGTAACCCTGTATATATAATGTTTCCACCAAAAATATCAAAAAGACTTTAGTTTCCAAGCTTTCTAAATGAAGGGATAAGCATTGTATAAAAACCGACAGAAATGAGGCAGTTTCCGCGAGTTTTGTTTTTCGTTTGTGATTTTTGTAATTCGCAAGGCGTTAGAGCATTGATAGTAAATGGTCTAATTGTTGTAGATCTGCCCTTTTGATGATGCGCGGAGTGATGGGAGGGGTGGAAACCTCGTGGAGGGGGGAGTGTTTTCCCCCCAACTCCTCTGCCACCATCCTCCTAGCCAGAGACAGAGTATCAACTAACTCCGACCAGGCATCATCAAGCAAGAGTCACCAGTCGCTGGATAGTCACCACATAGTCACCCAGTCCGATATCTCCATACTTAGGTAGGAAATAACTGTACCTTTATACTTGTTCCTGTACTTGTTGAATGTATTTCCGGAAATAACGTTACGAATGGACGCGGTACTCGACTACTGATTGTGGCACGAAGAAATTTACTGATTTTGGGAAAACCAAAATTTTTTTTCGGTTTCTTTGGTAGGCATTTTCATAAGCATTCTTCATTACCTTTTTTTTTCTCTATCTCTCTCTATGAATTATTGTGGGATTTCTTCCCTCCCTGACGTTTGCCAGTTCGTAAGAGTCGGTGTATTACAAACTCTTATCATTGTTAATGCCACTTATCTAAGCAAATACAGTTTACTTTTAAAACCATTTAAGAAAGGTAGGAAGAGTGAGATCGCCCGCCCTATCAAAATTTAAATAGTGACCTGTTTGTTAGAATTTTATTAGGCTTTCGAATGATTACTGTGTTAACTGTTTTTGAGATATTTAAGAAAACGTCCAAGAAGTTCAAAACTGCTAGTATGTAACAGTATATTTCGAATTTATTGACGGAAATAACATTATAAGGAATAAGTTAAAAGACTACTGATTTTGATACGAGGCATAGGATATACCGGGTAATGTTTTACAAATGGAAGATTTCATTAAGGATTTACAAATAAAAATTGTTATAGGCATTTTCATATATATAAATATTTTTATCACATTCCTAAGGAACGTTAAGAACATTTTCCATACATTGAGGTAGTATTTGAAACTGAAAATTACACCCCCGTTAAAATGTCTCCATCTCTCTCTCTCTCTCTCTCTCCTTATATATATATATATATATATATATATATATATATATATATATATATATATACGGTCTCTTAACACGTTAGTCGTTACAATGTTTGTTCTTTTGCCACGAAACGTAGTATACAGCATCGCCCCTAACAAACGATTGGATGAGTTCGTTAACCTGCAAAATTGGACCATCTTTAGGCGGGGTTTACTCCGAATACAAATTCATAATATGCCCCTAACGATCCAGATTGTTGTTATATTTCAACGAAGCTCTGTATACTGGTCAATCAAAGGAGAATGATCTATTGTAAAAACAAGCAAAATTGATTGTTATGCTTCCTTTGGCGGAACTGAGTGGATCTATTGCCCAATTAATGAGAAACGTATGTTGTAAAAATTTTTTAAAATCGGTCCATTAGAGGTTGAGATTTACTTCGAAACAAAAAAATTAAAAAAATACATTAGTAAATAGGAAATGAATAATTGGGTTGGGTGTTCTTGATAAATATAAAAGGGCAAAACTATTTTTATGTATTTTGTATTTATAGTAATCATATTAATGAGGACTGTGCTTAGTTACCTCCTGAGGAGCGTGCTTAGTTACCTCCTGAGGAGCGTGCTTAGTTACCTCCTGAGGACTGTGCTTAGTTACCTCCTGAGGAGTGTGCTTAGTAACCTCCTGGGGAGTGTGCTTAGTTACCTCCTGAGGAGTGTGCTTAGTTACCTCCTGAGGAGTGTGCTTAGTTACCTCCTGAAGAGTGTGCTTAGTAACCTCCTGAGGAGTGTGCTTAGTTACCTCCTGAGGAGTGTGCTTAGTTATGCAGCTTCAGGATGATGGGCTTTCTTTTGTTTTCTCCTTGAGATTTTGTCGGACGTCTGCAGCTCCTGAGATATTTTTAGTTCCATTATTGCTAAACAAATTTTCATTTCTATTTCAACTTAATGGGGATGATAAAAAAAATGGTTTTTACTTTCACCTAATTTTTCGAGCTAATTTTTAGACTGGTACAGATAACTCGATTTATAATAATTAATATTTATCAATTTTTCATCATTGTTTTTTACGTTGCACCGGCTTACATTACCATTATCACATATGCTATCCACTTCAGGCTGGATTCCAACCTGCATCCTCTCAGTACAGTAAATATTTTTTCGATTTTCAAGTTTTACAAGTTTAGTAATTTTATTTATTTTCTCACATTTTATTTATTTTTCTATAAAACCATTCATATATTCACTGTATTTACAAGATTTTTTTCAAATTTATTTATGATCATCCAAGGCAATTCGCCCTATATATTTACCAAAGCAATAATACACATACGGTTATATTTATTAATACATATATACAGTTCTATGAATATTAATTATAATATATTACGTATAAATCCAATACAGTTCTATGAATATTAATTATAATATATTACGTATAAATCCAATTATACAATTAATCAATTTTATATTAAAAAAAACAAAGAACTATAAATAAACACCGATCAATAAGAGCATTCTATAAAAAATTTAACAGCGGACTTGCTATAAAAATCTCATTTGCATGTTGTTATGATGTAATCAAATTCGTGAAAAAAATGTACAATTTTATGTAAAAATAATAATATTTTAGCTCTATATTATCGCAATTACGTATTCTGCTCGCCGGGTTATGTTATTAATGCAGGCATTTGTTTATTGTTTTTTTTTTTATGATCCGTATTTTCTATCGTCATTAGTGATGGGTGTTTCATAACATGATGTAACAGCGATTTTTTCTTCCGGCCCACAAATGGCATTCGAATCAGTATCTTTTATATGGTAATACAGTACTCTAGCCACCTAGCGGGAGACAAGAATTGTTTTTAGTTTTTATATGGTAATACAGTACTCTAGCCACCTAGCGGGAGACAAGAATTGTTTTTAGTTTTTATATGGTAATACAGTACTCTAGCCACCTAGCGGGAGACAAGAATTGTTTTTAGTTTTTATATGGTAATACAGTACTCTAGTCACCTAGCGGGAGACAAGAATTGTTTTTAGTTTTTATATGGTAATACACTATTCTAACCACCTAGCGGGAGAAAAGAATTGTTTTTAGTTTTTATATGGCAATACAGTACTCTAGCCACCTAGCGGGAGACAAGAATTGTTTTTAGTTTTTATATGGTAATACAGTACTCTAGCCACCTAGCGGGAGACAAGAATTGTTTTTAGTTTTTATTTCCAGAACAGTGTTTGTTCTTTGGAAAATGCTCTCATTATTTTAGTCACATAACCAGCTTATTTCATTTATAATTCTTATTTTATTTTATTTTTTTTTTGGTTGGTGGCACTTCGATTTCTATTCCTTAATGTGAAATTGATCATAAAAATATTATTTTTACAGAAATTAAATATTTTTTTGAGAGAAGGACGGACATTTCGGAAAAAGGTAAATTTGTCACCCGAATGTTGTTTAAATTAGTATAATGCTTAATAAACTAATCCGTTGTTTAAATATTTGCACATGTCCGGATTAACACTGATTTATGTTTGTTTGTGTGCTTGTGAGTGCTCATAAATAATCTCTAAAAATTATAAACAATTTATTCCTAGAAATAATTTTTAAAGCAGGAGTTTTAAAAATTCTCTTTATGTGTCAAGGATTTATATATATTTGAGGGCATTCTTTAACGCTCGTAATACTGAAAGGTAGGATTGAACTCTTCGAGCAGTTAAATAATATCCAAATTTTACTTTGATGATTTATTATTCCTTTAAGAATAATTAATCTGTTTTTCTAATAGTAAGTCCTTACTTCTCTTAAATATATAGTAATTCTTAAATATTCAAATCTTCTCTGAGATTCTAGGAAGACGATTGGTGCATTCGAAATAAAAATTATTCAACTCTTTAATACACTCGAAAATCCCTTATTTCGTCTTTCGTAGTTATATCACGACATTTTATCTAATAACTATGCAATTTGTTATAGCTATTTTGTAATTTTATTATTTAATCACATATTCAACCTTTGTTCTAAAGATCGAGTGAAATTATTCAACTCTTTAATACACTCGAAAATCCCTTATTTCGACTTTCGTAGTTATATCACGACATTTTATCTAATAACTATAATATTTGTTATAGCTATTTTGTAATTTTACTATTTAATCACATATTCAACCTTTGTTCTAAAGATCGAGTGAAATTTAAACCGAAATGAATATTTCACGAATTTGCTTCTTTTTGAAGAATCTTATGAAACGCAGAAATGATTTTATGCTGTTCTACTGGTCATTTTGATGTCTGTGATATGCAATGTTGGACTATTTTTGTTTTTATCCGTGCATGGATCATTGAGATTGTATGGTGTTTATTTGTCGTGTAAAAATATACTTTGTACACGATTTTTGCACCAAATGCTTCATTTAATTCCAATTAAACGGCACGTAACTTAATAACTTCTTTGATTTTGTGAATAGTAGTTATAATATTTCTTTTGTGTCTTATTAGTAATAAATTTTAAATTTGAATTAAACATTTAAATATAAGACCACACATGGTCATTGGAATTTTCTTTGCATTTATGTTTGCTGAGTAATTCAAGCACGTACAAATAAACATTCATAATATATCTTTACTATGATCCAATCAACAGTAACCGTCAAACCCTGGCATAAAAAACGGAGCGCTAACTGTAAATAAATCTATTCAAGAACCTGCCTTAATTATATATAAGTTATTAAAATACAAATTGTAATTAAATTGATCTAATGTCTGTATGTGATTATATTGTGGGTATTACAGACTGCTCTTGATCATAGAATATGAGTTATGCGCAATATTTTCACGTCGGTATCCCCAAAAGATTGTTTGCTTAATGAATTGCTACTGAGAGTGGAGCTTAAACACAAAAAATCCATATTTAATAACAAATTAATGATAATAGCAACACAATATTATACGGAATATATTATTATTAATATTTATAGATCGTTCGGCGAACAACTATATTTAAAACCCAATATATATATATTATATATATTATATATATATATATTGGGTTTTAAATATAGTTGTTCGCCGAATGATCTATAAATATTATTATTAATATTTATAGATCATTCGGCGAAAAACTATATTTAAAATCCAATATATATATATATATATATATATATATATATATATATATATATATATATATATATATATATATATATATATATAGGTATATAGTGATATACCTATATATATATATATATATTAGAGAATTCAGATAGAAGCGGCCACTTATTCGCTTGAAAAACATTGTTATCTCAGGATATAATAATATGTACTATTTTTAATGTTGCATATTTAAGTACACTTTATTAGTAAGTTTTTAGTAGAAACACAAGTTCCTGCCTCTAAAACGAAGCATATATGCCTTCTTTGACTTCTTTTCAATGAAATACCACGAAACAAATGTTTGGTTAGCTAGGAAGGGAAGGTTTTCTAGGAACCCTCGAGCCGGTCTAGCTCCGCCGGATTAGAGAGAGCGACGGATAAGAGAACGCCGGATTAGGGAGAGTCTACTGTATGTATAATTTCCGAGCCTAACGGAAATCCGTTCCCCAGTCCCCGCTGACCGGATGTGCAGCGGGAATAAAATAAAAATTGCAATTAAAAAGTATAGCCGTATAGCGCCGTCCAATCAAAACAGCTGATGGTTTTAACTTCTATTCTTTTTTTTTTTTTTTTTTTTTTTTTTTTAAGGAAAGCAACCTTTTTTGCAAATTCTCTATTAAAAAAGTCCGACTCCAAGGTACTTGTGTCATTTGAAAAGCTTAAAAATGAAAAAGTTGAAAAAGTGAAAAAAATGAAAAAGTGAACAATGTAAAAATGAAATCTTAATTACCACAACAGGTAAATGACAATATCCTAAGCGTATATTTTTCCGAATGAGAAAGCTCTATCATAAATCGCACAATTGCCGTATTTCGAGTAAATTTAAAAATCATTTGAACAGCTGCTTTACATTTACAGCTAATTCCCAACCGGTTTCAAGATATATAAGAATATATCCAGAAATCCAAAGAAAAATCAAGTTTTCTTTTTCATTTCCCTCGACAACGGTTGTAGAAATAGCCTTGAAAATGGTTTCATTTGGTTCCTTACGTCCCACTACGTATAAAACCTGTGCATGGAGGCCTATTATCACTAAAACGAATTCTTTTTTCTTGCGTATTTCGCCCAAAAACCGTCTTCCGATGCACAGTTTTACAGATCTTTGCGAACAAGCTTACCAAATGATTTTAAATATTAGCATAAAATGTTTCAGACTCATGATCCTTTTATTAAATATTTTTATTTATTGCGGATAAAAAAAAGTTTATTTATTGCGGCACAACTAAAGTTAATTAATTAAATAATTTATAAGGTATTTTTCATTAAGCAATAACGAAAATTTTGAAAAAGCTATTAGGAACTTTTTCTATTTAAAAAAAAAAAAGTTTTTAATACCACTTCGTAATTTTACTCGTCCATATATATATATATATATATATAGTTACAAACAAGTTTAAGTTAAATTAAAAAAAATAAAACTACGGAAAAAAAACGTTTAAAAATGCTGTTGCATATTTCCGGAAAAAACGTTTGATGGTGTTAGAAACTACACATTTATTATTATTTAGAAACTATCATATGAATAAAGAATCAGTCTGGCATTATTTGGCTATCATAAAGTTTTTGTCCAGAGAAAACTAACTTTTTTTATTGGTCTTTAAGAAAAACGTCTTTGTTTCAAAGACCATATGTTTGTGTATTCCATTAATATAAATCAAATAAGTGCATAAATAGTATCTACATACCCCTAATTGTTGTATATATAATAACAATACACACCAAATTAAATAACACAACTTTCCGAAACTCCGAAAGTTTGTATCACATTTGACCAGAAGTTCTGTAGGTACAATAATTTTATGAATGTTATTAACGATTTTAAAATATAGTATTAAATTAATTTATGTGATTCGTTTCGTGGTGGATGAAAACACTGACATAAGTCTTCTAAAACCGGGCCTTCAGCCATAGATGGGGCATTGAATAATGGCCAGGTAATCAAAGAGAATTGATTCAGCCATAATCTCTAATTTTTCTTCGCTAATTCCCTTTTCCTTGAGGAAAAACACCATCTCCGTCGGAATGGTGCCTCGTGTAGCGAACCATGGTTCCTGTACACAATTTTCCTTTAGTCAAAAGCTCTCACGGAACTTTTCCTTTGGTATGTTTCTCCAAATGTATTCTTTCATCTTGTTTATCATCGTTACCTTTATTTTTTTTACGTCATTGAAATCTTTCAAAAGAAGATTTTTGAAACCTTTTTCTAACCATATAAATGACTATTGTATTATCTTAAAAGGTACTCAAAATAAAAATAAAATGTTAACGTTTTTGCATATAACGTCGATCCCAGAACACGTAGATACATCCCGATTGGAAAGAAATGTGTCACATTAGGGCCTATATCGACCATCCAAATTTAGTTTGAATAGGCTAAATATTCTTTGAAATATGTCCGGATTGTTGAATCTTTAACACAATTTTATGGGTCCGGCCTAAGCGAAATTTAAAATACTTTTTTTTCTTTTTTTTTTTTTTTTTTTTGTAATATTCCAAAAATTTGAATATGGGGGTTTTTCAATGTGCTAAAAACAAATCTGACATCCGTTTTATATATGGAAAATTTGGCAGAATAATGACTTCTATAGAGGCAAGTATGTAAAACAATTTTTGATTTAAAAAAGGATGTCAGATTTATTTTTAGCACATTGAAAACCCCTGTATTCAAATGTTGGGGATATTACAAGAATAAAAAAAAAAAACATTTTATATATTAATTTAAATATATATTTGAATAATCTAAAGGGTTAGGTCCGCCAGTAAATGTACCATTGTCATACCTGTAGGTAGAGTCCGTCGTCACTGGCATAGGTGTGAGTACTTTGGGCGAGCGCTTTCGACGACTTGAGGATGATGTGTTTACGTCGAAAGCGCCGCCGATTGTACTCACACCGACGCCAGTGACGACGGATTCTACATACAGGTATGAATATATATATATATATATTATATATATATATATATATATATATATATATATATATATATGACGATCAAAATATCATATATATATATATATATATATATATATATATATATATATATATGTATTTATATATATATATATATACATATATATATATATGGCCTCGTGGCCTGTTACGGGACTGAATATATATATATATATATATATATATATATATATATATATATATATATAAATATATATATATATTCAGTCCCGTAACAGGCCACGAGGGCATCGAGGGGCAGATTCTATAGAGGTATCCGATTCATGACCATACGGCACACTCCTGATCAGTTATATGCTCCGACCGCCTGATTTTCCTCTTTGCAGGTACCCATTAGTAAAAGAATTAAAGGCTGGGGTAGGGCGAGGGACCGACAGGGAAGCCGAATCCAACACATGAACGAAGACACTAAAAGATAAAAATCTTTAGTGCTTGCTCGGAATTTGAACTCCAGGATTTGTCCTCCAGCATATTAGTCCTGTGCTCTACCACTGAGCTAACCTCTCCCACACACCCACATATATATATATATATATATATATAGGGGAAGGTGTTGTACCTTTGACCACTTTGCACAATTGAATTTTTTTTAGCTTGAATATTAAGGCTAAATTAATTTTTTTTATTTCATTGTAATTAGTATTCTATTGTCCATCATATTTAATTTTTTCAAGGTTCTAACTTTACATTTAATATTTTTTATTAATTTAAAAAAAAAATAATCATACAGTGGTCAAACGTACAACATGTAGTTGTACCTCTGACCATGGGGTGTTGTACCTCTGACCACGTAAAAACAACACAGCAGTGCAAAGAAAAAATTGTATTGATTAATATTGTAATCAATTGTAATCTTAATAAATAGAGGACATGGATGTAAGCATAATAAAAAGCTATAATTGATATTATGTTATGCTTAATATGCTGAAAACCGGCGCTAATAGCCAAATAGTTGATGCGCCGTTAAAAAAAAAAAAAAAAAAAAAAAAAAAAAAAAAAAAAAAAAAAAAAATACGCTGAAAAATCCAGTCCAACCGATAAACGTTTTAACTCTCAAACAGATCCACTAGCAATAGTAGGGTATGGAAGTTTAGCCACAATGTCTTCAGCATCAATATCATACAAATTTTCATCTTCTCTCGTAAACTTATCATATAAAGTTTCGTTTTTAAAATATTGGATCTTAAACAATTGACATTTCATACCACAGATCTCTGCGACTAAATATGTAATAGTCTTTTTACTTTTATTTTTAACAGGTATAAAATTTACTTTTTCCAAATCATATTTTTCAAATTGTTGCCGGTTATCGACTTAACTCGCGACATTTATCAGACAGATCAACGTCACTTTTTCCTGAAGAAATTTCCGTTTCAGTATCAGAATCTGAACTGTCATTAGAATAATTTTCTTTTTATTTACCACTTTTTTAGTACGGGGTTTATTTGTAGAAGGTGTCTTACGTTTAGGGTGGTGATTTCGTTTTTGTTTTTTTTTTCACCTTCAATAATTAGCTTTTAAGGAATATCTGTCAGGATACGAGGTTTCCCTTTAGGCCAGCCCCCATTTGACATTTTTTTTTCCTCCGCTTTTCGATGAGGTCTTACAACATCAAGTGGAACGATAAGGGGCGATAGGTTCGAACTGCTACACTGAGGATTAATAAAGTCAATTTGAACTTATTTAATTTATAATTTTTTAAATTCTTTGAACAATTGGAGAAACCAAGATTACTTTTTTCTTTAATTGTAGCAGAAGAACATAAAAGTTGAATTATGTAAAAATTACTCAGGTTTGTTGTACCTTTGACCTGGTCAAAGGTACAGCAACTAGTCGTGGTCAGAGGTACAACACCCTGGTAGTGTAAATTAAAATGCGTGCTAAAAATTTTAGGGTTAAGATAAATCAATTTCAGAAGCTACACCATGTTTTTTATTGTAATAGCTACTTTGTCAAATGATTTCCATCTAAAAAGACTTAATACAAAAAATATTATTAGGCAAAACGTCATCAATAAATAACTTACATTTTTATGATAGAAATGGATAAGTATTTTTTGCAAGAATCCTCTTTGACTTGAGTAAAGGACGAATTATAGAGGCTTACTGGTAAGTCGACCCACATCCTTTGCGAGGCGATAGTTTAGGTCAAAACAAACAATTTTAAGCCCATATTGCCTTATCCAAAAGTTACCCGTTTCCAAGATATTTAATATTTTAGGTTGTTTTTTTTAAAGCAGTCACTGTGTGTGCAAAACTTAAGCAATATTTATTTTTTATTTCTAGTATTTGAGCTGAATGCTTTTATTGTTTTTGCATTGAAGACATTCAGAATCAACTATTAATTAATTAAAAATATCAAATATTTAAGGGGCAACGGATGATAAAACCCAATAACTAAAATTTGCATGAACTTTTTTTCCTGAAACCTGTAACTTCAACTCTGTACCGTAAATATTTGATGTTTTCATTTAATTAATAGTTGATTCTGAATGTCTTAAATACAAAAACAATAAAAACTTTCAGCTGAAATGTTAGAAAAAAAAAATACCCCCCCAAAAAAACTGAAGCAACAGTGACTGTTTATTTTAAAAAAAAGCCTAAAATATTAAATATCTTGGAAACGATAAGTTTTGGATAAGGCAATATTTGCTTAAAATTGTTTCTTTTGACCTAAACTATCGCCTCGCGAAGGATGTGGGTCGACTTACCAGTAACTCAGTAGCCCGTTGAGGTTTAATGAAAAGCTTGAATGAACTCATTCAATAAAAAGCTGACGTGATTTATCAAATTGTTCCTTGTAAGAATAGAAATGAACAAGTAAAAACTAGAAAAATAACGGGCACCTGTAATTAAGAATGACTTGCCAGGCAGAGCTCGGAGTCTTGCATTTTAATGAAGTATGCTGGTGGTGTGAAAATAATTTAGATTATATCTGATCTTATGAAATGCTCGGAAAATAATATGCTAGAGTTGCTTAAAGTGTGACTAAATTAATTCTTTTAATTAATAGAGTTCGTTTATTGAAGTTAATTATTTTTGTAATAGAAATAAAAGTCCGCCCGCTGCGTAAACGGAGCATATTCCGTTAAACGTTTACATATTTATGGCTGACTCAATTGTCTTAAAAGGTTTGACTCACAAGAACTGCGTCATCTAAGCTCGATTCCGTTCATATCCCTATTGCCGTTAGTAAAGAAATAGAAGCAGTTACTGGCAGGTTTTGACCTTCGTGAAAAATATAAAATAAAATCTCAAAGAGAAGGAATATTTTAAGCGCCATAACAAGAAACTGATTCATGGGCGTATATAGAAAATAATTTCGGAGGGGGCTGGGAAAATTTCGGGGGGCTGAGACCAATTCCGGTGTATGAAATACTAACAATTCAGATCTTGGAAGAGTTTTAGCCAACTTAAACACTATTACACCCAAAATAGAATATTTTTTATGAACTAAATGATCTTATTTAATTTATTTTTAAGGGTTTTATGAAATTTTTACCGATCAAATGAAAATTTCGGGGGGGGGGGCTGCAGCCCTCTCAGCCCCCCCTTATATACGCCCATGAACTGATTGCATCCTAAGAGGAAATTACTCCATCGTCTTCCTCAATGCTCGTTCTTGGAGAATCTATAACAACACTTCTCATTTTCGTACATTATTTTACTAGTATACTCATTTTACGGTAAAATGCAATTAAAACCCAAAAACCACATAAAACGTTAGGTAAATAGAGAAAAAAACCGTTGAATAGATCAAAACAACAATTTTGATGTTTTAAGCGCTTATTTATCCGATTGACATCGCCTCATCGAAAATTACATCTGAATCTTTTTTGTAGAGAACTTAGTTAGCTTTCGAATGGGTTCACTAACCACCTAACCATTTTCAAAATATATGAGAAAATAGACCGAGATCCTATATACTTCCTTACCTCCAAACGAAACCAAAATTTAAATATCTTAGATTAGATGAATGCCGAACTTCTGGAACGAGTTCCAACTGAATCAATCGTTTATGTGGTAACACTTTTTCTCAAAAACTGTTACAGATATCGCTTTAAAAATGGCTGAATTATTTTTCCTACCTTAAGGGACAAATAAAACAAGTACCTGCAAGCATATTAACTGAAAAACGTAAGCATTGCGATTTTGTTCGCGCGAATTTCGCTCTAAAAACCATGTTCCGGTGGACGGATTCTGCTGATTAACGAACTTGACCATTTAAATTAGACGAAAGATTTTTGTACCAAATTTCATTAAATCAAATATATATTCATATAATAACGTTTATAATTTACACCTATATTACTTTTTTTTAGAATTTTGGGAGTAAAATTGAGTCCGTAAAATATTAAAATAGATACAAGACGTCCTTATTTTTTGTTCCACTAATATGAACTCCAGAAGGCTAAATATTTACTGAGTATTTTTAAGCTACCTTTGAATTGGTCAGACTCTGAAATCCATTTCGCTGGGGCACTTTTCACCATCTTATCACCAGATCTTTCACCATCTTACTGTAGCCTTTGAACCACCGTTATGTTCGTGATCTTCGGGATCTGAAATGTGAAATTTCACCAATTTCATTCGATTTAAGTTTTTTCATTAAGGAAATTTGAGTGAATTGGTTACGTTACCTCCAATGGAGACATTGTGTTTTCCAGGGAGTAACAGGTATTACCATAGGGACCAACGAGTACTGTGTGGCCCAGTACGATGTTAGAACATTGCAAAATCGTGCGGACCAGTAAGTACCATTTTCGATCTATTCTATGTCAAAAATGTTAGCTGTGGATTTAATTCCAATAAAGAGCGCTAATTTTTATTAGGCAAAAAAATGAAGGCGTCTCATGGTGTAACGTAGAACCGGTTTGGTTCTTCCTCTCTTCATAGTCCCGGTAAAGGCTTGAAAATGAAGGACAAAGATTGGCACAAAGAAGACTACATTTTGTATTAAAAAAAAGTAGTTTTATTCAACTATTATGCCATAAACACGACAATCTCCAACTTGATAAACATTTTTAACAGTTTCAAATACACAAATGAGCAACCCTTGATGAACCTTTTCTTATTCAGAAATGCGTTAAAATCATTTGGTGTCAAATTTCTGAGCCCTTATTCAGTTCATAGAGGTATTATATATTTGATACCGTGGATCGTATATATACCCCCCCCCCCCTGGTGATAAAACTTCTTCATTATCGTATTGATTTATTCTATAGACGTTAAAATAGGGGGAGACAAATCCCCCTTTGAAAACATGGCTACCATGCGGCATGAATCAGGATGGTTGTGCACGTCAATTGCATTTATTTGGAATTCCAGTATATTTGATGCTCTCCCCTCTCTCTCTCTCTCTCTCTCTCTCTATATATATATATATATATATATATATATATATATATATATATATACTAGCTGACCCGGCGAACTTCGTACTTCCTAACAGTCGATTCTTTAATTTTTTTTTCTTTTAATACTTGGGAGGCGAGGTTAGCTCAGTGGTAGAGCGCTGGACTAATAAGTTGGAGGACCTGAGTTCAAATCCCGAGCAAGCACTAAAGATTTTTTCTTCTAGTGTCTTCGTTCATGGGTTGAATTCGGCCTCCCTGACCGTCCCTAGGCCGACCCAGCCTTTAATTAATTTAATAATAGGTACCTTGAGTGCTCTAGCAGTCGAAGCAGCCAAGGGGAAAATCAGGCGGCCGGAGCATAGTACTGACCACACTATCTCCCTAGTGTGCCGTATGGTCGTGAATCAGATACCTCTATAGTATCTGCCCCTCAGGGCCCTCGAGGCTTGTTACGGGACTGATTTTTTTTTTTTTTTTTTTTAATACTTATTCTGCTATTTGGGACACCGGGTCAGCTAGTACGATAAAAAAAAGTCCGACTCGCAGGAACTGCATCATCTTAGCGCGGTTCCATTCATTCCTAGTGTCATTTTGTATACTTAGAATAGAATAGTTATTACTAGGAACCGGATTTTAGGTTTTCACGTATTTTTTTCCTTTCTCCTAAACATGATAAAGATCAATTTTTTATATGATTCGCGTCTTGTAGCATCATTCATGCAAATTTGGAAGGACCTAAAAAAAACTATTCTGGATGATATCACCTAAAACCTGATGGAATGACCTAGACGGACCGGTGACAAAGGGCCAGCAGCTTGACCGGTGACTAAGGGCCCAGCAGCGTACCCTTATACATGGAACACCCTAGAGCCTGGCTTGGCCAGGCTCCACTGCTAAGGACATGACATTTTTATTTCATTGTTCAATGTATTCAAAACTATCAAAATGTTTATAATTTCTAAATGTTTCATAAAATAAATACAATTTAAAACAAACAATTAAAAAGTGAGCTAAACAACTACGAAAACCCGTTCCAAAGAACACATTCAAAGTTTTCATCACCGTTCTCTCGATGATAGAGAATTTAGTAAGCTTTTGAATAGTTTCTATCCACTTATGACGATTTCCCAACTGTTTTCGAGATATTAAGGATGCGAAGTTCCCAAAACGTTTCATGTCTCTTAATTTTTTTTTTTTTTTTTTTTTATTTAATATGTTTATTTAACATCTGTACAATATTTAAGTACATTGGTTAAGTATGATCAGTATATACAAGATCTTATTTATGATCTCACATAATGAAATTTAAAAAAAAAAAAAATAAATAAATAAATAAGTAATGATGATAATATATACAAAAATTAATTAAAAATAAATAGATAAAAAGAAAAGAAATATGAGAAAAAAAATATATATGATTAATAAAGAAAAAAGCGAAACAACAACATAAAAATAAATTACTAATGATAAAGAAAAAAAATTATAATAAAAAAAAATTAATAAATAAAGGACTTTGGAAGAAGCCAATCAATATTGACACTTCCTAATTGAGAGATTTTATTTGTCCTTTAATTACATAATTGATCACGAGGTCAAGATCTCTTTAGCCTCCTAGGAGGGTTTTTGGGGTGGGATTGAGAGGAGAGGGATTGAGCTCTGGGATTGGGATGGGAAGATAGTTTAGAGTGAAAAGTTAGGAATCGGGATTTTGCAAGTTCTTGAACGAAAGGGATGTTGAGGTCATTATGGAGGGTTTTATTGGAAACGTAGAAAGGAGCATTAACTATTTTGCGTAAGACTTTGGATTGGAATGCCTGTATTCTCTGTATATTTGAAGTTTTGGTTGTTCCCCATAGTTCAAGCCCGTACGTCCAAATAGGTCTGATGATGGTTTTGTATATAGTGAGTTTGTTATGTGTTGTCAGTTTTGATGAGGGTCCCAATAGTCGTCTTAAGAGTCCATATCTCCTGTTCAGTTCCTGTCTTTTCAGTCGGGTGTGAGGGTTCCAAGTGAGTCTACTGTCCAGTAATAATCCCAGGTAGCGCACCTCATTGGATATAGGGAGTTCGTGGCTGAATATGCAAACAGGAGGACAAGTCCTCTTATTAAGGGTGAATGTTATTTGGCTGCATTTCTCTGGATTCACCTTGATTTTCCACCTGTTGCACCAATCCTCGACAGACTCTAGATGTTCCTGCAGGTGGGAGGAAGCAGTTTCAGGATCAGGGGAGGAGGAAAAAGTAGCTGTATCATCAGCATAGGTAGTTAAGTGTGTATTTAGATGGGTAGGGATGTCGGAGGAGTACACAAGGTACAGGATAGGACCGAGGATACTTCCTTGCGGTACGCCGAAGATTGGACGGGAACGAGACAATGTGGAACCAGATCTTACTTGGAAGGAGCGGCTTGATAGGTAGGACTGTAGGATTAGGAAGTATGTGTGGGGAAGTATGCGCTGTACTTTGTATAATAACCCCTGGTGCCAAACACGATCGAACGCTTGGGCGACGTCGAGAAAGGCACTCGTGAAGTAATTTTTACATTCAAGCGCATAGGAAATGGTGTCTACGACGCTAAAACATTGTTGGATGGTTGAGTGCTGAGAGGGAAAACCAAATTGGTGATCAGGCAAGGAATTGGGAGGGATCGTCGACAGAATTCTTGTTAGGAGGAGTTTTTCAAATATCTTGGACATAATGGGAAGCAAACTGATAGGACGATAGGAAGCTGGAATTTTATGTGGTTTCTGAGGTTTGGGTATAAGGATTATGACGGAGCCTTTCCATGGATTGGGGAAATGGGTAGTAAATGTTTTAGGATTGGAGTTGTTATGAGGTCATGACCAGGAGATTTTCGGGGAAGATGTTTGATAATATATTTAACTTCTGAAGGGTGGAATGCTTTAGGAGGAAGAGATAAAGGAAGAGGGCTGTTAAGGGTATCGAATATTTCTAATTCGTGGGAAGAGTTTGTTTCAGGGTGAGGTGAAAAGATTGATTCCAGGTGGGAAGCAAATAGTTCGGCCTTATCTTCATCGCTTCTGGCCCAACTTCCGTCACTGCGCTGGAGAGGTTGGGGAACACACGGGAGTACACGATATTTTTGTTTCATTAGCAGACGCGTAAACAAACAGAGCAGATGGTTTTCCAACACGGAAACAGGCAACATACAATTGACCTTGCGAGAAACATGGGTTTTCTAGATTAATACCACAAACACTTAATGACTGCCCCTGGGATTTTTTTATAGTCAAACTGAGTTCATAGGTCCAATAGCAACACAGCTGCAGGCACTTTAATCAATTGACAGCAGCTCGATTCAAACTTGCACCATTATTTGTCGAATGTCGCGCTTCATGGGTCTGTCTTGACCGAATTCTTTCACGTTCATTGCGATTTTACAATTAGATTGATAATTAATTAGATTGATAATTAGTTTCTTTTTTCTTTTTTTTTTTATTCTTTGAATTTCGGATTGTTCTGTCTAAATTTGTCCGCCGCCTTATAGGAGGCATATTTAGTAAGTCACAAACACACAACACTTTAGTAATTTTATAGAAATTTGTGGCTTTTAGATTTAGTAATATTATAGATGCACAGCAAAGAGATGTTTAATTTTCAAGTGACATTTTACTACAGACAATTTACATTTTACCAAAGACAATTTGTTTTTGAGTAATGTTATATAATAATGTCGTATAAAATTTGACAATTATTGACATTAATATTTATACGATACTAATGTCACTCAATTGTTTTGCCTTCCCAGAACCCCTCCACTAACACTTAAACTTTATGGTATTATATTAAAGTTCTAATTGACCTTTAAGTATTATTACGAATCTTTTGTATGGGAATATAGAAAAGTGGGGTCTTTTTTACTTCGTTAACGCAAATATAAATTAATTTAAATTGCATTATTAACATGTGATTTTATCGTCACCTAGTGATTACTTGTTCTTATTTATTTAATTGTTTTTGGTTATACACAAATAACCTAATACGTTAACTGTTAAAAATATTATAATTGAGAGCATATGCTTTTATTTAAAAATGAATTTGCGTTAAAAAAGTAAAACAGACCCGAAAAGTATTGTTTTTAGACTTTTTCAGGCAATTTTTTAATTTTTTCTCTCCGTAAGAACCATCCTCGTAGTTCAAGGAATATTATAAAAAAAGAATTAGCGAAGTCGGTTCAGTTGTTCTCGAGATTTGCGCTTACCAACACATTTAGCTTACTTAATTCCCTACAAAAACCTGTATTAGTGATTTTTTCTGGATATCAATTGAAGAAATAACTACTTAAAACTTCGAAAGAATCGGTTATGTTGCTTTTAACAGTTGTTTGTATCTTCTTTCCTCACTTTTGTATTGCTTGTTGTTTTTGTAATTTATTTCACCAGTAAAATGAATTTGTCAACAGGATACGTAAAATTGTATGCGCCAATATGACGCAGTCCCTGGAATAGATATGCCTGTTTGCTCTCTCCTATTTCCACTTTTGATCATATTTTGCACAAAAATAGTTTGTATAAAACAAAGAAGACATCCGTACGAAAAAAAGCCTAGTACTTCTGCTTTTGCGTTAATTTGCTTCCAGGAAGCATGAGAAGAAGAACGCCAAAATCTATATGCTTAATGTAAGGTTATGTTAAGTTTCTTTTTATAGCACTTCTGCCTAATTAGTAATTGATATTGATAACCTGAGTCGCAAATAAACATTCATACCATATATATTGTAATACTTTCGTCTGGGTTTTGGAGTGTCTCCAGGGAGTCGATTTGAGGCGTCATGCGTTCTGTTAACAGCCCATCCGAGGCCAGCTAATGGAAGAGTAGTGTAGCACCTGTTGGCACCGCTGCAGTTGTATAGCAGAAAATATCTATTTGCTCCCAAAGCGGACTCAACAATGCAGACTGTAATAAAAATACAACGGCACTTTAGCACCCCTCACGTGCAGCAACCCTTCCCTCTCTCCGAACGTATGTTGTAGATTTATACTACTCCATTGTATTTCCTATTTCCGTTCAGCCTCCCCTCTCCCTCGCTACCATACAATTTTAACAACTATCCATTTGAGGGCGCTACGGACGCGACAGTGCAACATGATCTGTTCATGAATCGACAATGATAAATAGCTTTACGTCATCATGCGAGTTTCTGAAATAGATGAACTGTTTTTTTTTTTTTTTTATATATCAATTATTGTGCATAAGCTGCTGAGGCCATGAGCACATAGATGAACTGTTACGCTAAAAATGTTTACAGCCTAATACATTTGAAAACAAACTTGCATAAATTCTTTATTTTCGCAAAGTGGCAATATGTATGGTTTCTAAATAAGTTGAGGGAGATTGAATCCACTGCCTCGGCATGGAAAACCTCACCTCACCACTAGGCGAGATGAGGTGGTTCTGTCTAGGATGAGAATTTGATACACTAATTTGACTCATGCATATTTATTTAAAAAGGAATTAAGACCTGAATGCACTGTTTGGGGCGAACACCTTACTATTAAACGCATTTTCACAGAATGCAGAATGCCTACGAAGACGCTCGGAACCAAATTGACATTCATGGTCCTCTCTGTGATATACTTGGGGACAACCATGAATCAAGCCAGAAAGCGTTAAGTTTTTTGAGAGCCACTGAGATATTTAATAAAATATAATAAGGCTATTTGCGAAAAAAATAAAACGTCAGATATTAAAATATAAAACATTTCAATTAACTTTAATTTTTAATTACTCTGATGTTTAGTTTTAATATTCTAAAGTAAAATTTATTTACAACAACTTAATGTAGTTTTTTATTTTTTTTATCTATAACATTAACATTCATTTCAGTAAATTTCAATAGGTAAAAATGACCCGTGTGGTTGAATTGCCTTAAAAAAAAAAAACTTACATAAATAAAAAGTTTTTTTTTTCAAGACGTTGTATAGAATCAAAACGTTTCATGATATTTTTCGTTTTGTTGAGAACATTTCATGTAAAAAAAAAACCCTATAACAACGAAAAATGTCTTCTACATCTACCCTGGTCTAGAAAGAGGTCCGGAGGACCTTAAAACCCACCATTTTACACTAAAATATTTAAAATTTTCCCTACACCCCAAATGCCTAGGTGCTCCCAGCGCCCCCTCCCCCCGAAATTATTTTCTATGTACGCTAGAGTGAAGAATATTTATTTAAGTAAAAAATATTTTGTGGCAAATTGGTATTTAGCTCAAGAACTGATGCATATGGTCCTGGAAACATTTAACAAAACAGATCAACTACCTATTTATTTCGCAAAGGATTATAAATTACAAGCATATAATTGACAGCTGTAAAAATCAAGGTTGCATGGCCTTTTGTATTCATACCGGTCTGGCAGACTCATTCGCTAACTGAGGGTGACAGTGTTGTAAAAAGCTTGTAAAATACAGAAACATCAGTAGGGAGGCATATATCTTTCTTATACTTAACAACTACAACCCTGTTGGCTGAACACCTACAACCCTGAGAGCTAAACTTGATAGCTGATCACCTTCAAATCCGATACCTGAACACCAGGGCCTCCGAGAGGAATTACGGGCCCCTGTCCAAATAACTCAAGGGCCCCTTAACCCCCCCCCCCCTCCTCCATTAACATTAACAAAAACTATTTAAAACTGATATTTCTCTGAAAACAAAATTAAGTACATTTGTGATTGAACGGAGTGGAAAATTTACCTATTGTCTAAGCTACATTGGCACTTCCTGGGGCTACAAATTTTTGGACTGAGAATATTTAAAAGCTAGTTTATATATTAGAAATAGAGAATTTAGAAAGTTATCCATTGGTTGTTCTCAATAATAATTATGTGAACTATACTTAGGTATATAATTTTGTTATTTAAAATTATAATGCGAGTAAAAAAATGACGCCGGGGCCCCCAAACCACAGGCCCCTGACCAATTGTCCACCGTGCCCCCCCCCACCAGCGTGGGCCCTGCTGAACACCTACTAACGGCCACCGTTTGTTCCCGAAAACACGACATTCCGATCGAAATGTGCCAGTAACTTGGCGATTAATGAAAAACGCTTTCTTTCGTGCCTCAAAATAGAAGAGAAAGTTGAATACTTTCTGTTCGAGCGGAAATTTCACCCAATGTATAATGAACGGCTCATTGTCGGTCGCGGAACAGGGAAAAATTGTCAAGACCGAACTGAATTGAGTGGAAAGTGTTATATCAGAAAGTTGGAAATAGGTTGATAAGAACCATTCAAAGACGGCCCAGTACAAAAAGGGGTGAAAAAAGTTTAAAATCCGTGAAGCTGGGGTTTTCGTCTCGGATGTTATCTCGGAGAGCGTGTCACGCTATGGTTAAACTCGCTCTGAATAGACTCGGTGAAAACCTGACGAGATTGCGTGCTCATTCGTAACGGTCCTAACCTTTTTTATTCTCAATGAAAAAGAAAATATTTTTGGAAAACTACAGAAACTATATAAGCCTAGTCACGATCGATGGCAATAAAATGAAATAAAAAAGCAATTTTATTGTATAAGAACTTGTCCTGTGAAGAGCTCTCTCTGACCTGGTGGCCTTTAACGATGACAATTCATGCTAGATAGGATAGTACACACTTCCAATTACCAGACAATTTGTGAAACACCAAAAATATATAAAATATATAATTACAATAGTTATTTCCTCGCAAAATATTATTATCATTGGAGCGAAATTCTTATTGGTGGTCTATTTTAGATTCAACCATCTTTGAATAATTTCAGAAAACTTTGAGACAATGAAATACCCCGGCAGATCTCCAATATCTCTGATGTCCAATCTCCCTGATGAAGCCCACTTATTAAACTCCAACAATGTTTTCTCCGACTGATTGTGAGAAGTTTATATCGAAATGTACGCCTGAACCTTTTTTACAGGTCATTTCCTTCCACATATCATGATTTCCTAACAGTTTTCGAGATATTTAACAAAATACAAATATTCTCATGTCTCATAATTTCATAATTTTGTTTTAATATTTTCATGTTTTCTCCCTCAAACGTAACCTAAACACGCAGACAATATTTCAAGTCTTCCGTCGTCTTTAAGCAGTCAAAATGCGTTTGTTTTGTTTTTTGTAAAGATTTTTCCAACCTATTATATACCTACAAAAACTATACTTGAAAGCCTATAAGGCAAACCCGTTACGATTGAAGTGATTAACTTTGTTACCTGAGTATCAATATCGTAACAGTTATCAGGTACCTGTTCCTGGATAACAGATACCGGGGAGAGAGGTAACAATCACTCAATTAATACAAGGTTGTAAAAATAAATTCTTCTACTTGCAGAAAAATAAATATATACAGTATAACATGCCAGGCAAAAATAATAAACGAGCATTTTCAGAATAAAATAATAATAAATAACATGCTTTATTTGCTTATAACAAAATAGGTCGAGTGCACTCATTAAATATTGCTTACTAACTAATGGCCATCGATCTAAGTTGCTTGGGCATGCCCTCAGAGGATTTTATTACACTTAACTTCGCCACAAAAAAACTACAAAACGTGCGATTCCTAGAACTCGAGAAGCAAGGTCTACCGGCTTTTTCCAAAGCACAACGAAGCCTTACTTCTCAGTCTCGTACAAAGAGGTACGGGCAGTAGAGGCGATTATTTGCTGATGAAGGTAGCTCCCGCTACAACTTCTTTTAGATACCGAACATGATTCTTTTTATGCTAAATATTTTTGTGCTAAATTTCATCATAATTGTGTTAGAATGCAAACAGACAAATATATGAAGGCAAAGGTGGCTAACCCACAATTAGAACAAACTGTGAAAATCGGAGTGTTAAGAAAAATCTGAAAAAAATAGTATTGTTGGCAGAAATAATTGTTTTCAGATTCTTCTTAATTTTAACTCAACTTTTCTCAATTAGTTCTAATTGTGGGTTAGTCACTTTTGGTACTGAGCCCTTCATATATATATATATATATATATATATATATATATATATATATATATATATATATATATATATATCACTCACCAGGCCTCTTCGACATCCATTCAGAAATCACGTAAAGATCATCGTCATATATATTATTTCTCAAGTTTTTTTTTTTTTCGGCACGCCATAATTTCCTTAATACTTCATCAATTTTTATAAATTTGACATAATTTTAAAGCTTTTCTTAACCACCACACCGGAAAAGTACACAAATTACTCACATTTTAGTTGTTTTTCGAAAAATTAAAATTGAAAAAGAAACGATTTTTCGAACACCTGCCCTCGACCTATCGATCTTAACCGCTACACCGGAAAAATAAACGAATTAATCACATTTCAGCTGTTTTTCGAAAAATTACAATTGAATAAAATGCCTTTCGATCATGTACCTAGAATGTTGAGATAAATCGAAATGAAACCGATTTCATGTATCTATTATCTCATTCCGCATTAAATTTCGACTTAAAATATTGATTTAAGGTATTCGATCTGCTGATTTATTTACAAGATGAATCAAATTAATCAAAACATCAATTAAGTTACTTGAATTAAGTGGGATTTGAGGCGGATACAGTGCGAAGCGTCGACTGGTATATAAATTATTTCTCAATGTTTTTTCTTTTTTTTTTTTTTGGTACGCCATGATTTCTTTAATACTTTGTCAATTTTCATAAATGAGGCATTATTTTAAGGCTTTTATAACCGCTACGCCGGAAAAATATACAAATTACTCACATCTCACTTGTTTTTTTGAAAAATTACAATATAAAAAATACGGTTTTTTTGAAACCCTATTAAAAGTGTATTGTTGTTTTTGATACGGCATCCTTCAGCAATCGTTTTTTAAAAACCCACACTAATAATGGCATCTCAACGCTACAAAAGTCCGACTCGCAGGAACTGCTTTATCCTAGCGTGTTTCCTAGTGACATTTGGAATGCTTAGAATAGAAATAAACAATTTTATTTTTATTGAGAGGAGATCGTTGACCGTAGATGATGCAAGGTAGGGATTGTCGGGGTTCGGTCACTGCTATTTAATTGTTCTTCTATATATTATTCACATTGTTCTTCTATATATTATGTTCTAGTATTTTATGTTTTGTCTTTTTCCATAAATATATGTATGTATATATGTATGGGTATTTGTGTATGTAGGCATATATATATATATATATATATATATATATATATATATATATATATATATATATATATTTCAGTATTACATCCGTCCTACTTGTTTTTTACAGCCCTGATGAAGGCTTGAAGTTCAAGCCGAAACGTCGGCACAATAAAACCATTTTTATGATAAAATGTAGTTTTATTAAATAGCAGTGACCGAACCCCGGGAATCCCTACCTTGAATTTTATTTTTATATTTTGTCAGAAATGTCAACACCTACTCAAACGACATCTCGAATTAAAGGGCTATATTAGACGTCACAACGAACAGGAAACTGACGGTAAATAGAAGCGGAAATTACTCAATATGCCTTCTCCCTCATTCTTAAGGAAGGATCTATAAGGCAATTCAAAATTTCATTTGAATCAACGTGTTTAACTGAAATATTATTTTATTATGAAATGTAATTTTAAAAAACTGAGGAAAAGTTAAAATTATATATATATATATATATATATATATATATATAAAATATGCAAATGTGAATCTATAAGGACTGACTCCAACACTTTCGATCTCATTAAACGTCCACATTCAATTATATATAAATTATTGATACATATTGTATGAAAATATTTACCATGGACCACCATGGTGAATAAACATTAAAAGCCCGTCTCGCAAGCACTGTGCAATCCAAGCAAAATCAACATCAAGACAACTGTTAGAAGAAGTATAAAACGTCAGATTCGAGTGTAATTTTTAAAGCTTGATTGAGAAACTGTTAATATACCTTGGAAGAGAAAGGGCGAATCTGAAAAATCGATTTTTTTTTTAATTTTATTTTCTGAGTTTGAAAGATGTAGGTAACATGACAATTCACCTTGGTTCGCCTTTATTTCTCTCACAGTTTCAAGTTAAAGTGAATTGCATTACAATTTCAATGTCCGATTTCAAGGGCAAATCCCTGGTTTGAAACTCCACTCCTAGCATTTTGTTACCCATAATTCACTCACCATAAATTAAAACATTGAATTTCAATTGCATACTTTACAAACAGGTAAATGAATCAGCATTCGATAGAGTAAACATTCGTCTTTGATATCCTGAAGCACTTTCAGAACTTTGATTTCCCAACATCCGGATTTCGTGAGTCGCTTTTTCTCTTCCCAGGTCCTGATATTGTTTTGATATTTCGTCAAAAATTCATTTTACAATGACATTTCAAACAAATACGGGATTTTAGGCGCCATAATACTCAGGTAACTAACAGTGCCCAACTCTTATGGGAAATTATTCACTCATTCTCATCATTTTTAAGGAATTTTATTACAAACACGTTTCGCATTCATTTAGCTTATTTTACTGAAATATTCATTTCTTTGTCAAATAGAACTAAAAAAACATGAAAATTAAAAACTGAGGTAGACAGTATATATATATATATATATATATATATATATATATATATATATATATATATAAATCAATGGAATGATAACAAACAATTTCGACTTTCAAGCTTTGAAAATGGATTCATTCGATTCCCACATCACATAACAAACATGGAGTGTTCCTGGTCTATAAATACAAAACGCTATTCGCTACGATTATTTGATGTTATTATTCATCTAAATAACAGAATTATTTGTTGTTGTTTGTTGGTTAACGAACTGGGCTTTTGTTTCAGAGTAACTGTTTTTGTACCAAATCTCATAAAATTGGGCCATGGAGGCTTCTAGGGCGCGAACATGCTTATGAGGTTGAACTTGTAACGCAATCCGGAAGTGCCGACGAGAAACTTTCACGTTTCAGGACCGATAGATCACGAAAATAACGGTGGCTCAAATTTATATATATATATATAACGAATAATGTAATACAGTAAAATGGTCTTGACGTATTTTTCTTTGTTAAAATTTTCACTTAAAACTAATACATTTTTATATTTTTATACGAGATATTAGGCAGATCTCACTGTAAATGTTCATTTACTTGCTATCATAAAATGTTCAACAACTGTCTGCAGAAAATAGTAATGGTAAACTCATTTTTCGTAAAATAATCGCATCGCTTCTTTTATTAGGTTGTGCACATATACGGCCGAGTACGGCGATGAAATTTACATGAAAGCAACTTCAAAACATGTACTTTTAGGTAAAACTATGTGGAGAGAATAGCTAATTTACCGTTTTTTCCCGCGCCAAATAAACTACGGATAATTGAGTTCCAGTACAGATATCTTCACACCCTAAATGCACCAAGTTCATGGTACATTTCGGCAAAAAAGAAAATTCGTTTAAAAGCTTCATATACTCATGAGACTTCCTGGGTAATAGCAATTTTTCAGGAATAAAATAAGCGGTATAAAATATTGTTTTACTTTTCACTAAAAACTGTGAGATTTTTACTCATTGAGAAAAGGGTCAACAAAATATTTTTTTTTTGTGACCATAACTATTAATAAAATGGAAAAGCAATATTACAGGAGTATTCTGCAACTAATTAGGTATGAAAAAATGTTAGTTCAAACGCGACACCTTCGGTTTGGGAGGTTTTTTCCTTCTCGGCAATACTGTGCGACGTGCTCCTCACCGATTCAAACGAAACTTTTTGTATGTGTAATACTTAACTAGAAAACAAGCGTTCATCTGAAAAAAAAATGTTGAAAATTTACTTGGAGTTCTAACCAGTCCAGTCAACGAATGCTTAAAAACAGCTATAGGTGGAAATTTTTAGAACACAATTTTTGACTTCATAACTTTGTTTCGGCCAGTTAGGAGGTCAACGTATCAAAAGTCCTCACCCGTAGCCTTTGTGCCGGGGGAGGGGGGGAGGGGGTGGTTTAGAAGGCCCCATTTTCCGGGTTTTCATTTATATCTCGGAAACCGTGGGTCCTAGCGACATGACCATTCTATAACAAATGAATGCTGATTAAATATGCTACAGGTTCTATTTAATAAAGTTTTTCGAGATATCTTTAGCTTTAGAAATATCCGCTCTTGAATGTCTGTCATTTTGGGAAAAAACACACTTTTTGCTATTTTTGACCGGATAACTCCACCCAACAATAAACCCAAAAAATAAATGCCGTTTATAGGGTTGTAGAGCATTACATTCTCTTCAAGAATATATACAATTTTACTATTTTATGTATTTTCCTTCAAACTTGAAAACAGTTTTAATGTTTATCATGATATCTGGCGACAACTGGCCAATGAACCTTTCAATTCCTCGCCATTTTCAGTCAATATATAGTCCTTCACAGTCAAAATATCCTGCCCACTCACCAGTTTGGCTTCCGTTCCCAACACTCCACAGTACAGCAGGGTCTTCGCGTTGTAGATCGCATATCTTCATCCCTAGAGCTAAAAGAATATTGTACATCAGCGTTCCTGGACGTTGCTCAAGCTTTCGCTAAGGTATGGCATGAGGGTCTCCTCTACAAGCTCAAAACCTTTCTTCCCAGCACCCTATACCTCATCATACGATCCTACTTATCAAATAGGCATTTTCGGGTCCGACAAGGATCAGAGTACTCAGAATATTATCCTGTGGAAGCGGTAGTTCCCCAGGGCAGTGTTCTGGGCCCTGTGCTCTACACCATGTATACAGCCGATGTTCCAACAAGTCCCGACACCCTTCTAGCAACCTATGCAGACGATACAGCTATCCTCGCATCCCACCCAAATCCTAACACTGCGTCGCAGAATCTTCAGTCCCACTTGAATAAAATTCAAGAATGGTGTACAAAATGGAGAATCAAGGTGAATGAGAAAAAATGCCATCACATCACCTTCACCCTCCGGCGCAGTCCCTGTCCACCAGTACACTTCAACAATGTCCCATTACCCTCTTCTGATACAGTTCGCTACCTCGGACTACACTTGGACTCCCGACTTACCTGGAAACATCACTTAAAACTTAAAAGACAAGAACTTAACAGACGATTTGGACAACTCTACAGACTGTTGAACTGCAAATCTCATTTAAGTACTGAAAACAAACTGATCATTTACAAATCACTACTGCAACCCATTTGGACATACGGTTCAGAACTATGGGGAGCTGCGAAAACATCGAACATCAGACCCATTCAAACATTCCAATCCAAGGTCCTAAAAACAATAGTTGATGCTCCCTTCTACGTTTCCAACCTCAACCTCTTTAAAGACCTCAATATCCCACTCGTTAATGATGTTGTATTATCCAGATTCCAACGTTTCCATCCTAAACTTTCCGCTCATTAAAATCCTGAAGTCCTCTCCCTATCAAGTGTCACCCACCCACTCTCTCCGCCAAGGCGACTCAAAAGACATTGGTCTAGAGATCTGCTGCAGTGACCAAGTGAAGTGTTAGCAATGGCTTTCTCTTTGTTCAAGTGCGACAATTTTCTGTGGCTCGCCGATCTCTCTTCGACTCCAGCCACTGGTCGGAACAGAAGGGAGCTTGTGTAGGCCCTTTCAACGTCATCTGAGCGTCGTTCTGGCGTTAATCGAGGATGAAGTTGGGAGGCCTTGAGCACAGAACTTTCATATTGTATCATATATCATATTACCAGATGTATTTATATACAGGCTGTAATAATCAATAAAGAAATATATATATATTAATTAAAAAAAAAATGTAATAAAATTTTCCTAAGAACAAAAATAAAAAGTATACATGAAGAGGCACGTTTTGCACTCCCCTTGTTGAAATTGAAAGAATATGAGATGTCTTGTACTTTCACGCGTCATTCCTGTGGTCTTTATATTCTTCTAACAGCAAATGCAAATTGTATTTTATATTCATAATCACGTCTTCTATAGAACCAACGGAAGAAAAACCACTGAGTGAATAACTGAGTGGGTTATTTTCACAATCTGTGGTTAATGATAATTTTATTGCCAACAATCTTTCTTAATGTTTGGGAGTCTGGGACATGCTGACAATGCATCACACTGTATTTGAACCCGATTGAGGGATGACAGGTCCAAGCGCCAGAATTTTTCAACCCCACATGTCAGACTGCATTTGGAGTCCATTATGTATGGACAACACATCAGAATTATGGACTCTGTTTTTTATAGCCGAGTATGGTTTATAAGAAAAACGCGTAGACTGTATTTGAATCCGAGAATGGATTGTAAGAACGTGTCAAACTGTATTTGTAGCCGAATATGTGATATGAGGGCAATTCGTCATACTGTATTTATAGCTGAATCTGGGATATAAAGACAACTTGTCAGAATATATTTGGAGCCGAGAATGGATTGTAAGAACGTGTCAGACCGTATTTGCAGCCGAATAAGGGATATGAGGGTAATTCGTCATACTGTATTTATAGCTGAATCTGGGATATAAAGACAATTTGTCAGACTGTATTTGGAGCCGAGAATGGATTGTAAGAACGTGTCAGACTGTATTTGTAGCCGAATAAGGGATATGAGGACAATTCGTCATACTGTTTTTATAGCTCAATCTGGGATATAAAGACAATTTGTCAAACTATTTGGAACCGAGAATGGATTGTAAGAACGTGTCAAACTGTATTTCCCATATTGTTGCCGAATATGGGAAATAAAGACAAAGTTTCAGACTGTATTTGTCGCATTGAATGGATTGTAAGCAAAACGCGTCAGACTGTATTTGTAGCTGAATATGGGATATAAAGACAAAGTGTTAGACTGTATTTGGAGCCGAGACAGGTGGCAGGTTTGGGGATTCCCATCTATTCTTCTGGAGGCGGGGCAGTTACTGGGCAGTTAGGCTCCGCCCACTTCCCTTCCAAAATAGAAACAACTCGACCCAATCGACCTAAACTCAGTCCGCTCTGCTTGTCCCAAGAACCGCCTCCATTTTTAGCGCGGTTCCTCCCTCCCTTCATAGGGAGGAACCCCGCTTATAAGGTTGATCTCATGAAAAAATCCGGAAGTGCCGACTAGAAAATTTTGCGTTTCGGTACCCCTTGAGACCGAAAATATATATATAAAATATATATATATATATATATATATATATATATATATATATATATATATAAAAATTTGAACCCCCGTCATTTTCGGTCTGAGGAAGAAACAACAAACTGAGGAAGAAACAACAAACGGAGGAAGAAACAACAAACATCTGGCTGAAGAAGATGGAGATGAACCCATCGAAATATTCCAGGAAGAAGTGAGGAGGAGTACCACCGCTGGAGAGAAATGCCGTTCCATCCAACTTTCTAAAAAAAAATACGGCATTACTTGCATCCATTAGTAGTTATTATTTTTTTTTTGTTATGCATTTTAATATAATATAATATCAGTTGATATTTAATATTTAATAAAAACGAGTGTAGTATCATCGAATTTGAGCCTTCCTACTTAGGGTTCTGTCGGCCTTTTTCAATTAAATTAAATTTGTACTTTATGAGTTAAAGTTTATTTAACTTTAAATTTGATTGGTAATGCACTTTTAAGGTTACAATAAAAAACATTCAAATAACAATACTAAACTACCAAGGATGCGAAATATCACGAAGTTTGCGAAAAACTGACCACATGATATGGAAAGCTTTACATCAGTAATCGAATTACTTTCCAGTGAGGAAGCCTCATGTCAAAGAATAAAACTATACTGAAATTTATTTATTTAAACTTTAAAGTCTATTTATAAATAAGGGAAGATGTTTGGGATAGGCTATCTAGAGGTTACCACCATTTTCCAGCCACATAGGAAAATCTACCAACACTTTTGAGAATCGAACCCACAACCACAGAATGTGGGTTGCTATACGCACTGCCTACGAATCAATCTCGCGAAACATATTTTTAGTTAATTCAAAAATACAAAAGGATGGACAGCCTAGACTTAAGCTGGCCGATTTATTTCTTTAGAATTAAAAATAAGTTGCTTATTTATAGTGATATATTCAAAATGTCTTAATTCCTCGTGTAAATAAGGCTCTGTGAGGTTTTATTTTTTGTTTTCATTTTCACAAAAGTGGTACTAGAAACTGCCTATAAGGGATCTAGTGGGGTTTAGATTAGCGTTTTCCGGTTCATACTGTCCAGTAGAAGCCGTGCCGAGGCCTGTAAGACCTACCTATGGTCAGCGATGAACCTCCAAAGGATCTTCAGGTTTAGATTAGATGTCCTCTTTGTATCATCGATGAGGTACATTCAAAAATGCAGATACCTCTCGGCTACAAAAGCCGCACACTTGCTAGGAATATGATACAGAGTTTCATCAACTCCGTAAGAAGTGTCCTGTAAGAAGAGCTGTTAATAGCCTTACCTAAGTCCTTCAGAGATTAAAAAGAACCTCCGTCCTCTTCTTCTCTTAAAGAGTCCGACTCGCAGGAACTGCGTCATCTTAGCGCGGTTCCGTTCATATCTCTAGTGCTATCAGTAAAATTTTTGATCGTTCGTGAAAAGTATAAAATAAAATCTCGAAGAGAAAATAGATTTAAGGCACCTCAACAGGAAACTGACAGTATCATGGCAAATTCCCCCATCTTCTCAACCTTCGGTCTTGGACAAACTACAACAATTTTTCACATTGTCTTACATGCAATTAAAATGTGCAAAAAACAGTTCAAAACACTAGGAAAACAAATACATAACCCCCCTCAAAAGAGCAAAACTAACAATTGCGAATTGTCCTTATTTCTCCAAATTTAGTAAGCTTTCGAATGGTCATCTTCCACTATATATCATCATCATGTCATATATATATATATATATATATATATATATATATATATATATATATATATATATACATAAATACATACAAATTTGAACCACCGTTCTATTATTGATCTATGGGATCTGAAACATGAAATGTTCGTGTCGGTACTTCCGGATTGCGGAGGGAGGAACCGCGCTAAAAGATGGCCAAGAAACGAAAACCTCACCCTTTGCGGGAAGACGAAGAACTGCGTCAATACCTCTAATGACTCGACGCTTATTGAACTCAGTGTCGACAGGCACCTCTCAGTGCAGGAAGGCACATCTCGAAGGTCCCATATGTTAAGATTATTACAAGGTCTACTAAAACCATTTTATTTTAAAATTTAAGAAAATTATTAAAAAACGGAGGGTATGATGAAGCAGCAAGTCATTCTGCGGAATTAAACACAGTAAAAAAATACATCGCTGGATAATGCCCTTTTTTTCTTCTTTTTTTCAGCGCATCGTCTTCAGGGCGATTAGTGCCGACATCCCTGGTGCAGCGAGGAATTTTCTCAACGAGCTGTGAGATGAGAAAATTCCTGCCCCCGGTGGGACTCGAACCACCGTCTCCCGCATGAGAATCTAAGGCGTTAGCCACTAGACCATGGGGAGACCCAGAATGCCCTATTTATAACGTATTGTGTATATATATATATATATATATATATATATATATATATATATATATATATATATATGCGTACATGCTCATCAAAATTTGTCATACCGGTAGTTTCGTTAAAAATGCACCATGCTTACGTCGAAATTTCTTTTCGGAACCTCCTGGTCAGGTTATTTGTCGTAAATTGAAGGGAGGGAGGGAATACAGAAAAAGTAATGAATAATATTGCTTGAAAAGCAGTATAGATTATACCTAAGGTAACATGGTGAACATATTTCCAGAAAAATTAACCACTCGACATTATTTCCAACAGTATCGGAGATAATAGCAGGATAATAAGAGAAGTTATTTACAAATTTCTAGAATCCCTTATTAACAATAGGAGGGAAATTGGGACAAACAGAAACCGTGGCTTGTTGTAACCGGGTACGATTTGACCCCAAACAGTCAATTAGACAAATGGACTAAAGCAGAGGATCAATAAAATTAAGCGTATCGTTTATAGAACATACATTATTGTATTACCAGTTCCACATTATTTATAGTAAGTTGGAATCGTGATTATCAGCTTATAGATCTGGAAAGAAATATTCTGATGGCGTCATCTTAGTGTTTAAATGTTCATCTTAGAAGAGATTAGAGATTCTAATATTTTATTTTATTACAATACATCAACAAAATTAAGGGCAATGAAGTGTTTAGTGTGTTCCCTCTTCACATATCTATATATATTTTACTGGTACAGCGCACAGTGGGGCCAAACGACTTTTCGTGTTTCAAAAAAGGCTACAGCCTTCAAATCCAGTTCTCACACTCAAAGCTAGCATCCAACAATAGAGTGCTCTCTACATTCGAGTGCGTGCCCCTAGACTTTAGACTGATGGCACTCTGATTCTGGCTTCTAGCAGCTTACCCATATAGGCTGCTAGCATCCTATATGGATTGGTTACATTGACCACCTGCCTATAGGATGCAACATCCTACAGGGAGATGACTTTATTATGTGCATAAAAAGAACAAAGGTAAATTCAGAGTAATGATAATGAGACTTTATTTAGGTGTAATTTACATGTAACAGGTACAATGTAAACTTTTTAACAAGTAGATATTTACAAATAGGTATGAGCTATAAATGTTTTAGCAAATATAGATATTTACAAGTATTAGGTATTAGGTAAATGTACTTATGAACAATATTGAACAAGTAGATCTAGAAATGAAATATTTTTATTCGTTTTCATGACACATATAGCCGTATCATGAACCCTTTGCGGGAATCAAAATCTATTTTCAAATCATCAAGAACAACTTTCATTTATTTCTGATAACATCAGAAAAATCAGCTTATTAGTTTTATTTATCGGTTTTTTACCTCTAAATTAACAATTACGTTATGAAATTGAGAAATAATCATAGTGCTCAGTATACCGTTGGAAAGTAAATTAAATTTTACAACTTTTGTGAGATTAGGCAATTTGCAGAATTTGTTTTGGAAGAGTAGTGATTCTCGAACATTTTTCGCTAACAAGACGTTTTCATTAATATCAACTTTTTGAACAGTTATTGCAGTTTGAAAAATACACTTGTAAACATTGAACGTGCATTAACTTTAATGCAAATTTAATGCTGATTTAAAAAAAAAAATAAAATCTGACTTGCAGAAACTACGTCATCTTAGAAATCATGGTAAGTGGAAGGTAATCATTCAAAAGCCATATAATTCTAGCCATTCATATTCTGGACAGAAAAATTATCATGATATATATTTATATATACATTTTAAATATTATTATTATAATTAATTAATTATTATTATTACCATTCTTCTCGTTTTATTACCGGATCCACGAACATTTTAAGAAATGTTTTGAGAATTCAGTCTTGACTACATTCCCTTAGAATGTCCTAAAAATGTAGGTCGATTGTAATTTATAATGATTGTTTACAATAAAACGGGACCATGGTTCATTTACATCATTTGAAAAAAAATCTGGAAAAATTTAATTGCCAATAATATACATAAAATGACTTGTTTAATGAAATGACAAAGATTCCTTTTGGATAATGGGCATTTACTTTGATACAATCGCTTATAAACTGCTGATCTACAGTAGCCACGATTAATCTTATCAGTCTCGACATGGCCATGTAGATAGCTACTCTGAGGTTAAGGTTGTAATCTCTAGCTTACCTGTACCTGAAGTAGCCTCATGTGGACGTGAAAAATGTAGAACGTACTAAATAAATGTGAATAGTGTGTTGTAAATGTGTTTTGACCTTCACAAAATAATTACCTTGTAGAATAACGGTTTTATTTTACGAGTTCTTCAAAAGGCGATCAGCGTATAGTTTGCTATCTCAAGTGAGAAAACCAAAAGGCGAGGACGGCCACATTCTTCTCCGCTTCCTGGTTCCTGAACATATTTTTTAAAGTAGTCTGCTATAAAATTAGCCAAAAATATTGCAAGCGGGGCTCCCCGTGGCCTAGTGGCTAACTAGGGAGGAACCCCGCTTATAAGGTTGATCTCATGAAACAATCCGGAAGTGCCGACTAGAACATTTCGCGTTTCAGAACCACTAGAGACCGAAAATAACGGTGGTTCAAATTTGTATATATATTTGTCTGTTCGCGGTTTTAATGGTCCGATTTTGATGAAATTTGGTACAAAAATCTTTCGTCTAATTTGAAAGGTCAAGTTCGTTAACCAGCAAAATCCGCCCACTGGAAGATGGCGTTTGGGGCGAAATTCGCGCAAAAAAAATCGTAACGCGTACGTTTTTGAGTTCATATGCTTGTAGGTACTTGTTTTATAGGTTTCTTAACATAGGAAAACGAATGAAACCATTTTTAAGACGATATCTGTAACCATTTCTGAGAAAAGTGGAATATATGTTTTTATAAGTCATTATTTTTTTGTGGGTACCTAGAATCGCGGGATTCAATTGAAATATTTTCTACATCTTGGGAATTCATCCCAACTAAGATGTTTAAATTTTGGTTACATTTGGAGTTAAGGAAGTATGCGAAAAAATTATTTTATTAATAGACATAAAAAGTTTTCGGATCTTCATACATTTTTCGTAAATATCTCGATAACGGTTTGGAAATCGTGGTAAGTGGAACGTGACCCTTCGAATGCTTACTAAATTCTCTACAAAAAATGTTTTGAAGCAATATTCGACGGGGCAACGTCAATCAGAGATTTAAGCGCTTAAAACTTAAAAAGTGTAAAAAAGTCTATTGAAACGGGTTTTCTCTTTGTTTATCTCACTTTTTAATTGGTTGTTTTTTGTTTTAAATTTCATTTATCAGTAAAATTAGTATTGTAGTAAAATAAGCTAAGAAACGGTGAAAGGTAATGGTAATATGTTTGGAGTGGCTGTGGTAAGCAAGATGGCTGTGGCTAATCATGATGACGTATACATAGTTTGTTTTGAATTATCCTATCTATATAACCTTCCTCATAGCCTCCAACTGAAGTTATTGTTATTTTTTATTTTATAGAATGATTTAACCCACGACAGAATGGAATTTTATTCGCCATGAAGCACATATTTACAGTTGATTATAACAGTAAAAGGAATTTGCTAGTAAAACAAGATACATTAAATGACAACGAATTTTTGGTTGTTTAGAATAGAGCCTTCTCAGCAGTAGTCGAAGAGTAAGTACGTAATTGTATTGAGAGTTTAAAAATTATCCGCTTCTGTGTAAGTTTGCTACTGTCAGTTTCCTGTGGTTTGTGATGCTAATCTATTCCATTTCTTCGAGATGTACGTAACCGCGCTAAGATGACGCAGTTCCTGCGAGTCGGACTTTTTATTCATGGGCGGTGAACTGCAGGGGTATTCTGCACTTTCAGTGGTTTGGTCTTAAACTTTATAGATAGATATAATCAGGACCCCTTATGAAGGAGGAAAGCAACTCGACCTAAAAGATCTATTGCCCCCTTTACTTTCTGTGGATCTGTTTTGGTTCCTCCACTATTTTATATTATCTTTTTTTATTATTTTATTAATTTCTTCTTATATCTGTTTTAAGTATTATATTTTTTCATATAGGTTGGTGATCTTTAATATTTCCATCAATTTGTCCATTCGCTCTGACGATTACTGTAAGAGTGCTGATGTAGCTCGCCACGAATCAGGAAGTATCTAATGAACTTGAGCAATCCTCCAAGATGTGGAAGGTAGTGACAGGGTCTAGGCAGGCTTCACAAATAGGATAAGGGTCCTTTATGAGATGAATATGAGTCAGGTTCGTGTGGCCCATTCTTATTTTTGTCAAGACCACTTCTTCACGTCTGAAGCCTCTGGTGGTTTACTCTTTTGGAACTTCTCCATTGTTCATCAATATATAGCAAAGGCTTTTCCATTCTTGCTGCTTCTTTGGCGGCCATGTCTTCTGCTTCGTTGCCGACTATACCTCTGTGTGCAGGGATCCAGACAGTATTTTAGAATTTAGGGAAAGTTGTAGAAAACATCAACAAACAAGTTGTATATACATCAACAAATCGATGGTCACAGGGAGTAACTTGTTAAGTTGAAAATCTCAACTTTTCAGGGCAGCTCTTTAACAGAGAAAGCATGCTATTTTACGTATTGCTAAGAAATCCACATGTTTAGAAGTCAGAAACAATCAAGGCTGTTAATTAGTGACTTCTTAATTAGTGATTTCACACTTATCAACTTATTCCATGTGGCCATCGAAATATGAGCACGTTAGGGCATTTCGCAAATTTCCATAAGTTCTGAACGTATGATTTTTTTTTTATTATTTTATTTTGTGTATCGGCTGTTGAGACCATTGGCCACACACCTGTTTCATCCGTATTGTTGTCATCCCGCAGTCCATTGTAAACATTTAAACACACATATACAGGGTGTCCCAGCATATGTGTCCACCCCCTTTTTCTCCTAGAGTTGTTGGAATTTCTAAATGAAACTTGGTAGGTCATAGTTATGTTGCATGAGGTTTCTTTTGAAGGTTTATTTGACTTTGTAACATTCTCCAGCGCATCTAACTCTTGAGTTTCCAATGGCAACAGGTATATTTTATGACGAATTCTGATAGAAAATTTTAATTTTAAGACTAATTTATTCCGAGACATCTTTTGATCCGACGCACCGTTTGCGCGTAAAACGCAAAAAAACTGAAAAATATCGCCCTTTTGTAGACAAATTCCTATTTATCCCTGAAACCAAGCCTTGTACGTAAAAACACCTCTATACAAACGTTGTAGCCTATTAATTTTCCTTTCAGATGATACCAAGATCAAAGTTATAGATTGAATATTTAACGGGATATTATGAATGAAAATATACCTTAAAAGTTTTAAAAAATAACAATTCAGAAAATCGATATGAATAGAAAAAAATAGCTGTCATAAACAATAAAAAAAAAGTATGTACTTATTTACTTTATGAAAAAAAAAGTAAATACAAATTATTATAAAACAGAACAGAATAAATTTCTCTTTCCATATGAAATTATTATATCATTAAACGACAAACTAAAAAACAAATTTCCCTTTGTTTAAAAAAAAAGTAATCAGTTTCCAAAGAAAGTTACATTGTTTAAAAAAATATTAACTTGACTAAATATGGCGAAAATCATTTTAAATGTTCAAAATGTCCACCTTCAACATTAATACATTGCACAAGTCTCTTCGGGAAATCATCCTGAGCATTTAAAATCTCATCTATTTTTAATTGTGCAACTGACCGAGTTATCCGATCCATCATGTCCTCTCTATTTTGGAGCCTTTGATGGTACATCAGGGCTTTTAATCTACCCCACAGATAGTAGTCCATGACCGTCAAATCAGGTGATCTAGGCGGCCATTCTACCCCGCATCCCACGACCTATACAGCGATCTGTGGGAGAAGGGAGGAAAGTACCGAAATTAGTAATAAAATTGAATTAGATCATAAATAAATTTAAATAATAATAATAAATGTAAATAATAATAATAAATTTAAATAATACTTCATAATTTTATAAAAGTTGCATGTAATACCTGGAAATAACTGACGAAGTTTTTCCCGTACTATCAAAGAAAAATGTGTGGGACAACCGTCAAGTTGTATGTACATGTTACATCGCTGTTGCAGTGGAATATCTTCCTATAATGTGGGTAGAGTATTTGTCAAAAAATTACAAAAAAACTTCTCCCGTAAGTCTCTCTTGAAAGAAATGAGGGTCAATTACGTATTGTCCGAAAATCCCGCACCATACATTTACCGAGAACCTATGCTGGTGATCAACCTCCGTCAACCAGTGAGGATTTTCTTCCGCCCAGTAATGACAATTGTGTTTATAAATGCTTCCATCGCTGAAGAATGTGGATTCGTCAGTCCATAGAATATGTCTGTAAAAATTCCTATTTTCTGCTAAGGCTTGTTGCATCCAATCTCTTATTGCAATCCTCAGGTAATAGTTTTTGGTGCGGGTTCATATGGAATGGAAACATTTTATTTTGTTTTGCAATCCTTCCCACTGAGGACTTACTCATATCTGAGTCCCTAGCAATGTCCCTGCAGCTGACATGGGGATTAACTGCCATTGCTGTAAGGACATTTGTTGTGTTCTCTTCGGTCATCGCAGGTCTTGGCATTTTCCTTCCCTTCCTTGCGCAAATTAATGAACCTGCTGTTCTTAATTATTGCTCAAGTCTCGAGAAGAGCTTTCTTGGAGGGTGTGGTCTATTGGGAAATCGCTGAGCGTAAAGACGTGCTGCGGCGTTGGAATTCCTCCGAAATTCCCCAAAAATTAGGAGCATGTCTACATAAAAATCGAAAGCCGGCATATTTAAGAAGAAGAAGGTACGTTCTATCACTGAATGGTCAACTGATACTAGCAACTAATTTTTAGGTCCAATTTCTTATCAATGCCACATTATACCAAATAATCTTAATTCCATTGTAATAGCAAACAGCCTCTTTCAACTAAGTACATTAACAATGAGGATTAGGAGCAGAAGTAAATCCTCACATAAGTTTTCATCCTTTTCTTTCTTATCATTATTACTCAAGAATTAATACATAAAAATCATCCCAGTGAATAAGTATTTAACTCGGAATTGAAAGATGAATTGAAAGATTGTGAATTGAAAGATGTCTCGGAATAAATTGGTCTTAAAATTAAATTTTCTATCAGAATTCTTCATAAAATATACCTGCCGCAATTGGAAACTCAAGAGTTAGATGCGCTGGAGAAAAACTGGAGAATGTTACAATGTCAACTAAACCTTCAAAAGAAACCTCATGCAACATAACTATGACCTACCAAGTTTCATTTAGAAATTCCAGCAACTCTAGGAGGAAAAGGGGGTGGACACATATGCTGGGACACCCTGTATAAATCCGCTTTTCTGCACCCACCCACACAGATATACATACGCAAATATTTACAGCACGTATATACATATCCACAAACACACTCACTCATACACACACACACATCAAAACATGGAGAGAAAGGAAGCATGGAGAAGTAGATTGATATCTAGCACAAATGCTCACTGGGCACGGCTGTTTCAGAGCTTACCTAGCTCGTTTTAAGCTAGAGGATGAGTCGTCCATGCCCTACGTGCGCCCCTAAAGATGAGACTGCGGAACATGTGTTCTTCGAATGCCCGAGATTTCGCATCGAAAAGGCAGAACTGGACAGAAAACTAGGTGAGCCCTTGAGGCCAGAAAATGAGGTCAGCCTCATCCTGGCTAATGCCGAGAACTGGGAGGCTGTGTCAGAATACGCTGCTCTCATCGGCAAGAAGCTGCGAAATGAAGAACGACAGAGAAAAGGCCTGACTGCGGCTCAAAATAATGTAGTCCACTAATGAAGAAGGCTTAGGGCCAACTCCCCCCTGCGAAGTAGTGCCTGAGGGTGGTTCCGCAGGGTGGTTGAGGTGTATAGGGAAGTGTTTTTTTAGTGAGTAGGAATCTCACACTGTAGTGGCTTTGTCCACTTCGTCTCATGCACGATTTTTCCCCTACCCTGAAAACACACACACATATATATATATATATATATATATATATATATATATATATATACATCACTCACTCACTGTTGGGCGCTACAGTCCTTGTAGGACCTGTGCCTCTGCCACCATCCTGCTCCATGGTGTGCTGCTAGGTTCCTCCAATTTCGGACCGCTAGCGTCTGCAAGTCCTCCTCCAATTCATCAAACCACTTCTGTCTTGGTCTGCCTCTCTTTCTTTTGTCCCCAGGTGCAACATTTTAGGTAGCCTACACGGTTCCATTCTTTCCACGTGTACACGCGCCACCAAAGTTTTTATATAATTTATAAGGTATAATGAAAATTTTGAAAAAGCTATTAAGAATTTGTTCCATTTAAACAACTTAGTTTTTGCAATAGCACTACGTAATTACGATATGTACATACATATATATATATATATAGTTGCAAACTAGATAAAATTTAAAAAATAAAACTACTGAAAAAAATATATAAATGTGTTTTCGCATTATATCGCAAAAACTGTTGATGATGTATGAAACTAGACATTTTGAACTATTATTTGAGTAAAAAATCAGTCTGGCATCATAAAGTTATTGTCCATAGAATATAAACTTTTTTTATTTCTCTTTAAGGAAAATCCCTTTTGTTTCAAAGTCCATATATATGTATTTCATTAATTTACATCAAATAAGTGAATAAATGATATCTAATTAGCCCTAATTGTTGTATCAATAATAACAGTATACACCAAATTAAAAACTGATTAATTGCACTGCACAAATACACTCGGTAACTATGTCGAAATTAGACTGAGCAGCTTCTCGCATATTTTACCCCACCTGCAAGTGCCCCTAACTTTCCGGGAAGATCATTAGATAATTAGCCTTATCGAAAGTATCTCTACTAATATAATTGTTCTAGTTTTATGATCTGTTTAGTTGATTTTATGAGTTTTGTCCATCTTGTTATGGGACTTGGTCCACTGTGAGTCGGTAAAAACGGTGTCTGAATTTTCGGAAATGTTGGTTACGTTACATTAAATGCCAAAGAGTTTTTATTCTATGCTTTCCAAATAAGTATATTTGGGTATAAATAACCTTATCACACAGTTTGTTTTTATTTTTGATCATTACTCAAGCAATTATTATAATTAATGTAGGTAGTTGGTAACACCTTATTCAGTCTTCATATATTTTATTGAGAAGATATGGTCGACCGTTCGGAAGTAGGAAGCGTTGATCGTCGGGGTTTCGTTCAGTGTTCTTATTCAATAAAACACATTTTATTTGCTGAAATGTATATTTATTGCCGCCAACGTTTCGGCTTGCTATACAAGCCATCTTCAGGGCTGTAAAAACATATATGGTATAACAATGGTAAGGACAAAAAAAAAAAAAAAAAAAAAGCTAGAAACATTAACATAAATATGAGTACCTATATGCTTGAAAATATAAATATAAATATATATATATGTATATATATATATATATACATATATATAGTATAATAATAGCAATATAAATAAATATACATGTATATGGTATCCAAGCGAATACAGTACAAGTGTCATAGTAACATACCTATTAAGAAGATTGAGAACTGTCCCGTTTCAAGAAGAGAACATTTCTGAAGACTGGAAGGATGGGTCAGGGCTAGACAGTAGAGGATGGGGGGGGGGGGAGGGGGTGGAGAGAAGTGGAGCTGGGAGTAAGGACGGAGGGTAAAGACCGCGGTAAAGATAAAGGACTTGCCGATGGATATTGCAGGTACAGGGAAGGATTGGGCCAGGGCTAGACAGGAGAGGATGGTGGTGAGGGGGTGGGGGGAAGTCGACCTGGGAGTAAGGACAGAGGGACGGCGGTAAAGATAAAGGACTTGCCGATGGGTATTGCAGGTACAGGGATGGATCAGACGGTGTGTGGGAATAGGGCAACGAACCGGGTGGGATTACCTAACGGGAGGTTTTGAGGATATGGAAAATGTTGGAATAGGTTGAGGAGATGACTTATTTATCATTGACGGGATTGTTTTCTAGATGGATATATATGGATTCAGAAAGGAGACGCTTCTCAAGGTTGGGTTCAGTGGAGAGGATGGAGAAGTTTTGGAAATCAAATTTATGTCCGTCCGTGATAGCGTGTCTAGAAAGTGCGGTTTTAATGTCTCTGTTCTTAATGTTGTATTTGTGTGTTGTGAGTCTGCTATGAATGCGGTTCTTCGTCTGTCCAATGTAAGTGCTGTTGCAGTGTGGTGTGGAGCAAGGAATTCGGTAAACGACGTTGGATCTATTTCCTTGTGGGATGGGGTCTTTGATTGTGGTATATAGGGTTTTCAGTTTATTTTTAGTGGATAGACCTAGATTGAGGTTGGGAAATGTGCTTCTGAGGGATTTTTGGATTTTTTCAGAGAGGTTAGGGATGTACGGAAGGGATCTGAATAGGGGGGCGACACTATCTTGCGAGGTGGAGGGGGGTTTAGGATTTTTAATTGAATTTATGAGGGAGGTGATGGTGTGTTTCGGGAATCCATTGGCTTTGAGTATTTCTAGGAGTCGGGATGTGTTCTTAGGATGAAATTTAGGATCAGATAGGGTAAGGGGAAATATTAGGTTTCTAGCTGTATTGAGGATTTGATGAGGGGGGTGTGAGGATTGGTAATGGAGGAGTCGGCCAGAGTAAGTGGTTTTGGTGTACCAATCGGTGGATAAGGAGCCATCGGGGTTTCTAATCACAAGTAGGTCTAGGAAGGGTAGAGAGTTATTGGATTCGGTTTCAACGGTGAATTTCAATCGGGGGTGGTAGGAGTTAAAGGCGGAATTCCTTGCTCCACACCACACTGCAACAGCACTTACATTGGACAGACGAAGAACCGCATTCATAGCAGACTCACAACACACAAATACAACATTAAGAACAGAGACATTAAAACCGCACTTTCTAGACACGCTATCACGGACGGACATAAATTTGATTTCCAAAACTTCTCCATCCTCTCCACTGAACCCAACCTTGAGAAGCGTCTCCTTTCTGAATCCATATATATCCATCTAGAAAACAATCCCGTCAATGACAAAGAAGTCATCTCCTCAACCTATTCCAACATTTTCCATATCCTCAAAACCTCCCGTTAGGTAATCCCACCCGGTTCGTTGCCCTATTCCCACACACCGTCTGATCCTTCCCTGTACCTGCAATACCCATCGGCAAGTCCTTTATCTTTACCGCCGTCCCTCTGTCCTTACTCCCAGGTCGACTTCCCCCCACCCCCTCACCACCATCCTCTCCTGTCTAGCCCTGGCCCAATCCTTCCCTGTACCTGCAATATCCATTGGCAAGTCCTTTATCTTTACCGCGGTCTTTACCCTCCGTCCTTACTCCCAGCTCCACTTCTCTCCACCCCCCCCCCCCCCATCCTCTACTGTCTAGCCCTGACCCATCCTTCCACTCTTCAGAAATGTTCTCTTCTTGAAACGGGACAGTTCTCAATCTTCTTAATAGGTATGTTACTATGACACTTGTACTGTATTCGCTTGGATACCATATACATGTATATTTATTTATATTGCTATTATTATTCTATATATATATATATATATACATATATATATATATATATATATTTATTTATATTTATATTTTCAAGCATATAGGTACTCACATTTATGATAATGTTTCTAGCCTTTTTTTTTTTTTTTTGTGTTTACCATTGTTATACCATATATGTTTTTACAGCCCTGAAGATGGCTTGTATAGCAAGCCAAAACGTTGGCGGCAATAAATATACATTTTAGCAAATAAAATGTGTTTTATTGAATAAGAACACTGACCGAAACCCCGACGATCAACGCTGCCTTCATATATTTTATATTACATTTTTGTTGTTGTAGAAACGTTTCGGCTATAAGCCATTTTCAATCTTATTATCTGTGAAATACAATTGATTATACTGGTTAGGATATTAAGTCAAAATATAAACAAATAATAAACACAAAAATTAGAATATATTAATGTGTCAACAACTGACCTGTATGATTTTGCATTATTTTTTTATAAATTATAATCTTCAGACTTGTAAATTTGATGTTATTTAGTTTGAGGAGGAAATTTCATTCTTTTTAAATTGTATAGTTCGTGCCTGGAAATTAATTAATATTTAATATTTTATAAGAAATATTTGGTTAAAAGAATTTTATAGTTAAGATTAATATGGATGATATTATACTTCTATCATTACTTGGATGATATTATTATTACCTCAATTATTACACATTATTTTATATATTTGAGTCTGCTTCTGTAAAGGAGGACTAGATGTGCAAGACTGAGGGTTGGTAGGTGGTGTATTGATATTTTATGTGGTGAAAAACGGTTATTATTTTATTGTTAATATTTTAATTTAACGGTTGATATTTATATTTATAATTTTTTAAGGAGTGGAATTTAAATATTGGGAATTTTATTATATATTATTTGTGGTTGCAAGATTTTATTTAAAAATCTATGGTGTTGATGACGTTGGCATAGTAATGGTTAATATTGCGACAATCAGTTTTAAAATTGGTTACTTGGTCGTAATTTTTTGTAATATAAATTGAGTCTTTGATTTTTCTATTGAATGTTTTGGATTCTGAATTTCAAATTTTCGTGTTTTTAAAGTCAAAAGTATGGTTATATATGTGTGTACGTTGAGCTTGTGCTGTTTTACTGGAGTCTTTTGGTTTCTTTGTTGTGGTGATATGTTGATCTATTCTTTTTTTTTTAAATTTTGTCTTGTTTCTCCAATGTATTTTAGGTTACAATTATTACATTTTATTTCATATATTAGATCTTTTTTGTCTAAGGGGTTTATTTTATCTTTCATGTTGCTGATGTGGTTGAAGATTTTGTTTTTGTTGTATAGTCCTAATTTGATGTTATGTTGGTCATATTTATTGAAAGTTTGTTTAATTTTTTCAGATAGTTTAGGTATATATTGGAATTTATAATATTATAATTAATTTCTTTATTTTCAGAATTAAATTATGGAAGAAGGCGTTAACTACTGTTGGACTAAAGCCTTTATAACAATATAACAAGGGATTACTGCCAGTTGACTCCATGGGCGTATATAAGGGGAGCTGAGGGGGCTGCAGCCCTCCCCCCCCCCCCCCGAAATTTTGATTTGATGGTAAAAACTTGTCGTAAAACCCTTAAAAATGAATTAAATAAGCTCACTTAGTTCATAAAAAATATTTTATTTTACGTCTAATGGCGTTTTAGTTGTCTAAAACTATTCCAAGCTCTAAATTTTTAGCCTCCATACCCCGGAAATGGTCTCAGCCCCCCCCCCCCCGAAATTTTCCCAGCCCCTCCCGAAATTATTTTCTATATACGCCCATGGTTGACTCCGAAAATGACAGAAATTGCAAAAGACATATTAATCCACCTCTGCTGATATTAAGGTGAGAGAAAAGTATATATCTATCAATTTGGTGTAATTAGTTATTTATAAATGCCGGTTATGTAATTTTTATTTTAAATTCCATTTATTAACAGACACAAGCAGTTTTAGACATCCATTAAATATCTCGAAAACGGTTGAGAATCTGTGGTAAGTGAAAGGTAATCATTCGAAAACTTAATAAATTTCCTAAAAATAAAGTATTATCATAAGAATTTCTAAGGAAGATCTATGTCAGAGAAATCAGTTGTTAAAATTTTGAAAGTGTTTAGTTCCTGTGAACGTGTTGATATTTGTTTCCCTCGGGTCGTTGTTATTGTTTTATGATTTTCAACTGTTTTTGTCTTGTCTTTGAAAGATGTTTTTATAATTTACAGTTTCTAGCGCGTTTCCTCCGTCTCTCTATAATGTTAATTTTCCCGAAAAATAGCGAAGAGTAGGCAAACAATACATTAAAAGGTTCTATTCCAAACTCCCCAATGATATCACAGATAAGAACGATTATTTAAATTTTAACGTCCATTATAATTAACTCAGAATTTTATGACGGGTTACCTATAGGTCACCACCTTTTTCTAGACAGGATAGGGATGGTGCCTTTTCTTTATTTCAAAGAAAAGCCACCACCCCCAGTGGGAATTGAACCCACGACCCTTGGCACGGACTGTTAAGCGCTCACGCCTTAAAACTCACGGCCTCTGGGCATCCAGAAAGAACGATTAGGAAATGGGCTAAGATGGCACAGTTCCTGTGAGTTGGACTTTTAATGTTTATAATGAGATGGAAAAAGCCGTTGAGGTGATGCGAAGCCAAGGGATGGTTGGGATTAGACTTGGAGAAAAAACGTCAGCTCTTCAGGCACAAATCTAAGCCCTATTACGCTGGAACAGCAACATTGCAACCCCAACTTCTAACATACTCAGTAATTTGTTGCTAATTTGTTGCTAATTTGTTACACTATTTTCAAATTTGTCGCTCCAGCCGTTTCCGAGAAAACGTGGCTGTGCTAGCGTAATATTACGCCAGCACAGCCACCCCCGTAACTTTTGATCTAATTGTCTGACGAAATTCAGATTGGTACGAGAATTTGTTGCTAATTTGTTGCTCTAGAATGACACCAATCACGAATTTGTCGCTCCAGCCGTTTCCGAGAAAACGTGGCTGTGCTAGCGTAATATTACGCCAGCACAGCCACCCCCGTAACTTTTGATCTAATTGTCTGACGAAATTCAGATTGGTACGAGAATTTGTTGCTAATTTGTTGCTCTAGAATGATACCAATCACGAATTTGTCGCTCCAGCCGTTTCCGAGAAAACGTGGCTGTGCTAGCGTAATATTACGCCAGCACAGCCACCCCCGTAACTTTTGATCTAATTGTCTGACGAAATTCAGATTGGTACGAGAATTTGTTGCTAATTTGTTGCTCTAGAATGACACCAATCACGAATTTGTCGCTCCAGCCGTTTCCGAGAAAACGTGGCTGTGCTAGCGTAATATTACGCCAGCACAGCCACCCCCGTAACTTTTGATCTAATTGTCTGACGAAATTCAGATTGGTACGAGAATTTGTTGCTAATTTGTTGCTCTAGAATGATACCAATCACGAATTTGTCGCTCCAGCCGTTTCCGAGAAAACGTGGCTGTGCTAGCGTAATATTACGCCAGCACAGCCACCCCCGTAACTTTTGATCTAATTGTCTGACGAAATTCAGATTGGTACGAGAATTTGTTGCTAATTTGTTGCTCTAGAATGATACCAATCACGAATTTGTCGCTCCAGCCGTTTCCGAGAAAACGTGGCTGTGCTAGCGTAATATTACGCCAGCACAGCCACCCCCGTAACTTTTGATCTAATTGTCTGACGAAATTCAGATTGGTACGAGAATTTGTTGCTAATTTGTTGCTCTAGAATGACACCAATCACGAATTTGTCGCTCCAGCCGTTTCCGAGAAAACGTGGCTGTGCTAGCGTAATATTACGCCAGCACAGCCACCCCCGTAACTTTTGATCTAATTGTCTGACGAAATTCAGATTGGTACGAGAATTTGTTGCTAATTTGTTGCTCTAGAATGATACCAATCACGAATTTGTCGCTCCAGCCGTTTCCGAGAAAACGTGGCTGTGCTAGCGTAATATTACGCCAGCACAGCCACCCCCGTAACTTTTGATCTAATTGTCTGACGAAATTCAGATTGGTACGAGAATTTGTTGCTAATTTGTTGCTCTAGAATGACACCAATCACGAATTTGTCGCTCCAGCCGTTTCCGAGAAAACGTGGCTGTGCTAGCGTAATATTACGCCAGCACAGCCACCCCCGTAACTTTTGATCTAATTGTCTGACGAAATTCAGATTGGTACGAGAATTTGTTGCTAATTTGTTGCTCTAGAATGATACCAATCACGAATTTGTCGCTCCAGCCGTTTCCGAGAAAACGTGGCTGTGCTAGCGTAATATTACGCCAGCACAGCCACCCCCGTAACTTTTGATCTAATTGTCTGACGAAATTCAGATTGGTACGAGAATTTGTTGCTAATTTGTTGCTCTAGAATGATACCAATCACGAATTTGTCGCTCCAGCCGTTTCCGAGAAAACGTGGCTGTGCTAGCGTAATATTACGCCAGCACAGCCACCCCCGTAACTTTTGATCTAATTGTCTGACAAAATTCAGATTGGTACGAGAATTTGTTGCTAATTTGTTGCTCTAGAATGACACCAATCACGAATTTGTCGCTCCAGCCGTTTCCGAGAAAACGTGGCTGTGCTAGCGTAATATTACGCCAGCACAGCCACCCCCGTAACTTTTGATCTAATTGTCTGACGAAATTCAGATTGGTACGAGAATTTGTTGCTAATTTGTTGCTCTAGAATGATACCAATCACGAATTTGTCGCTCCAGCCGTTTCCGAGAAAACGTGGCTGTGCTAGCGTAATATTACGCCAGCACAGCCACCCCCGTAACTTTTGATCTAATTGTCTGACGAAATTCAGATTGGTACGAGAATTTGTTGCTAATTTGTTGCTCTAGAATGACACCAATCACGAATTTGTCGCTCCAGCCGTTTCCGAGAAAACGTGGCTGTGCTAGCGTAATATTACGCCAGCACAGCCACCCCCGTAACTTTTGATCTAATTGTCTGACGAAATTCAGATTGGTACGAGAATTTGTTGCTAATTTGTTGCTCTAGAATGACACCAATCACGAATTTGTCGCTCCAGCCGTTGCCAAGAAAACGTGGCTGTGCTACCGTAATATTACGCCAGCACTGCCACCCCCGTAACTTTTGATCTAATTATCTGACAAAATTCAGATTGGTACCAGAATTTGTTGCTAATTTGTTGCTCTAGAATGACACCAATCACGAATTTGTCGCTCCAGCCGTTACCGAGAAAACGTGGCTGTGCTAGCGTAATATTACGCCAGCACAAATTCATGATTGGTGGTTAATGAACATAAACTTTTAAATAAGAAGAAAGATTTTTGTACCAAATGTTATCAAAATCGAACCATTTTCTTCTTAATAATTCAAACCCCCCTAATAGTACTTAAACGTTTGAATATAAAAATAAAAAACCTTTCTTAGCGAGTGTTTATACTTTAAACGGATGGCCCGTGCAAAAATAAATTTTTGTGTCAAGGGCGGAAACTCTTTGGGGGAAAAATTCACATTTTATTTCTCAGTTTTAGTAATTCAAGGTCTTCCATGATAGTTGAAATTAACCTCAATTAAAAATAATACTATGAATTAGATACAGTATAGTAACAGCTGTTCTGTTATCGTCCTAGCAACGCATTCTACCTAGGTTTGCCTGCTCTAACCAATACAAACTTTAAACCCCTCTAAAAATATTTAAAAATTCGAATATCAAAAAATCCTTTCTTAGCGAGCGCCTACGTTCTATAGGGAGTGTCCATGCAAAATTTCAAAATTTTCTGTCGTGTGGTTTGGGATAGGGGATGATAGGTCAGTAAGTGAGTGAGTGAGTGAGTGAGTGGTATTTGACAAATATATAGTAGATTTTTCAAAAATACCTATCTCTTTCCTCATCGTCCGAATCAATACACTCATCTTCTCCATCATTTTCACACATTTACTTAAAACGCCTCTTCATTATTTCTTGATTCTCTTCATATAAAATGTGAAACAGCGGTCGAAAGAAGACATTATATTTTAAATTTTTGTTACCTAAGTAGAGTGTTGTGAACACCCTAAGCCAGTAAAAGGCCCAGAAAATAAACAAATAATGTTTTTTTTTATGCGACTGCAACCTCAATGTGAACAGAACTACTATTTATGAAGGTACCAAAGCGATTAAATGGATTGTACATTTTTAAATTCAAAATATAGTGCTAATTAAGTCATGGGGTGCTGAAAACTCCCCACATCTCTACTTAAAGGTTAATATTATGTTTTGGTATTTTGAGAAAAATTAAAACACCGACGCAATGGCATACCGGAGAACGGGAGATTATAATTTTATTTATTTATTTATGAGCGACCGTAACTAAGGCGACTCGCTCAGAACAAAAATTACATATACAATATACATACGAAAATTACATCTAATTAAATACAATCTTATTTTACACATTTTTGCCCAAATATACAAATTGAAATTTTTATACACATCTATTTATAAGAGAATACAATATTACAATATACTTGAATATATGAAAAATCAATATTATAATAATGCATAAAGTTTATACAAATAATCAATTAAGTTGGTTGAAGGAGGCTTCACACTCCTGTCAGTTTTATATTGTCAAATGTAAGATTTTAGTATAGTACGGCTGTATAGTTTTAACATTTTAAGACAAATAAAATACATACACATATATGTGTGTATGTCCTGTTATAATTTGTTCATGTTTAATTATAATTATAATTTGTTTAGTAGATTGGTCTTGTTGAGGTAGTTCAGTATGTTATCTATATATTTGCTTCCATCGCCGAGTAATTCAGTCATATTGTAAGGTAAGTCATAGTTTTGTCGCTGTAAACATTCAGTCAGTATGTGCTTTATAGTCAGCGGTGTGTTACACTGTGAACATGTCGGTCTGTCCTGTCTTGTCATGAGATAAGAGTGTGTCAGTCGGGAATGGCCAATTCTTAAGCGGGAGATTATAAGAATCAGCCTTCACAGGAATCTGACAGTACCTAGTAGCTACAGGAAATTCACCGCTTCCTCCCTCATTCTTAACTCTCTTAACTTGTCCACGTGATGTTATGTTTACATACCTGGTACCAACAACTCTAGCAGGCTCCCTTTATAAAATACTCTTTTTAGCGCGGTTACTCCCTATCTCCATAGGGAGAACCCGCTTATGAGGTTGACCTCATGACGCAATCCGGAAGTGCCGACTAGAAACTTTCACGTTTCAGACCCTATAGATCACGAAAATATAGGTGGCTAAAATTTGTATGTATATATATATATATATATATATATATATATATATATATATATATATATGTATATTTATATATATGCTTGTCTGTTCGCGCTCCTGACGGCTCAAAAATGGTCCGATTTTGATGAAATTTGGCACAAAAATCTGTCTTCTAATTTGAAAGGTCAAGTTCGTTAACCAGCAGAATCCGCCCACTTGAAGATAGTGTTTGGGGCGAAATTCGCGCAAACAAAATCGTAAAGCTTACGTTTTTGAGTTTATATGCTTGCAGGTACTTGTTTTATAGGTTTGTTAACATAAGAAAACGAATGAACCCATTTTTAAGGCGATATGTGTAACCGTTTCTGAGAAAAGTGGAATCAATGTTTTTGTAGGTCATTATTTTTTTGTGAGTACTTAGAATCGCGGGATTCAATTGAAATATTTTCTACATTTTGGAAATTAATCCCAACTAAGATGATTAAATTTTGGTTATATTTGAAGTTAAGGAAGTATGCGAAAAAAAATATTTTATTAATAGACGTGAAAAATTTTCGGATCTCCATACATTTTTCGTAAATATCTCGATACCGGTTGGGAAATCGTGGTAAGTGGAAAGTGACCATTCGAATGCTTACTAAATACTCTACAAAAAATGTTGTGAAGCAATATTCGATGGGACAACGTCAATGAGAGATATAAGCACTTAAAACTTAAAAAGTGATTGTTTTGAAATGGTTTTTCTCTTTCTTTATCTCACTTTTTAATTGGTTGTTTCTAGTTTTAAATTGCATTTATCAGTAAAGTTAGTATTGTAGTAAAATAAGCTAACAAACGGTGAAAGGTATTGGTAATAAGTTTGGAGTGGCTGTGGTAATCATGATGGCAGTGGCTGTCAGTTTCCTGTGATTTGTGATGCTAATCTATTCCATTTCTTCAAGATGTACGTAACCGCGCTAAGATGACGCAGTTCCTGCGAGTCGGACTTTTTCATATTCTTAAAGGCCCATATACAAAAATACAACGAAAGCCTGGACAAATGAACAGTTGTCCCGCCGGGACGAAGTCATCCTATCCAGGCTTCGTATTGGACACACCTTACTTACCCACTCCTACCTACTAGACAGAAAGGACAGACCAACTTGTAGATATTGTAACGAGACTCTGACGGTTAAACATATACTTACCATTTGCAGACAACGCAATAACCTGACCATACCTTACTTACCCATTCCTTCTGACTGGACAGAAAGGACAGACCAACTTGTAGATATTGTAACGAGACTCTGACCGTTAAACATATACTTACCAACTGCAGACAACGCAATAACCTGACCATACCTTACTTACCCATTCCTTCTGACTGGACAGAAAGGACAGACCAACTTGTAGATATTGTAACGAGACTCTGACGGTTAAACATATACTTACCATTTGCAGACAACGCAATAACCTGACCATACCTTACTTACCCATTCCTTCTGACTGGACAGAAAGGACAGACCAACTTGTAGATATTGTAACGAGACTCTGACCGTTAAACATATACTTACCAACTGCAGACAACGCAATAACCTGACCATACCTTACGACTTACACGAAATACTGACAGAAGGTAGCCCACACATCAATGCATTACTCAAACATTTAAAAAACTCTTTATTATACACAAAAATTTAATTTACTAAATTTTGTCTGTTTTGATTATTTTATTTTATTTTGTTTGTTTGTTTTTTTCTTCATTCTTTTCCAATTTTATTTCTTCATTTGTTCTTATATACATATATATCACATTTGAAGTTGACGACTGACATTTAAAGAGTTTTTCGCCTCTGTTGCAGAACTCTATAAATTAAATAAATAAAAAAAAGAAATAAAGGCCCATAAATGTTCTTCAAGGCTAATGTACATTAAATGCCCACAATTATCTCATTCAAACCGTAGTATCAATTCAAACAATAATAATATAAACTTCTGGTTAGTGACAACTTTTCGAAAATCACTACTCTTCGAAAATAAATCCTCCAGACTGCCGAATCAAACAAAAGTTGTTTTATTTAATCAAATTTCCAAAGGAATACTCAAAACGGAGATTATCTCTCAATTTCATAATGTAATTGAAATTCTAGAATAAAAAAAACAGCAAATAAATAAGAGTAATTTGTGTTTTTTTTGTGATATCATCAAAATTAAATGAAAATTATTCTTGATATTAATTCTTGCATAAAAGTTAATTACAGAACAAATACATCGAAAATTATGAACGTTTTTACAAAAGGCTTCCTTGCAAAACACACTGACGACACCTAGTCACACAGGTGATGTGATGATGTGCCGACTAGGCTGCTGACGACACCTAGTCACACAGGTGATGTGATGATGTGCCGACTAGAAACACACTGACGACACCTAGTCACACAGGTGATGTGATGATGTGCCGACTAGAAACACACTGACGACACCTAGTCACACAGGTGATGTGATGATGTGCCGACTAGAAACACACTGACGACACCTAGTCACACAGGTGATGTGATGATGTGCCGACTAGAAACACACTGACGACACCTAGTCACACAGGTGATGTGATGATGTGCCGACTAGAAACACACTGACGACACCTAGTCACACAGGTGATGTGATGATGTGCCGACTAGAAACACACTGACGACACCTAGTCACACAGGTGATGTGATGATGTGCCGACTAGAAAATTTTGCGTTTCAGATCCCCTAGAGATCGAAAATAATGGTGGTTCAAATTTATATATATATATATAAAAAGGGGGGTGTCAATCGAGTTTTGAACACCCTGTATATATATATATATATATATATATATATATATATATATATATATATATATATACAGGGTGTTCAAAACTCGATTGACACCCCCCTTTTTTCCACAATTTTTGATATTTAAAAGGGAAACTTGGTGGGTCTTAACGTGGTCGAATGTACATTCATTGGACCCAATGCACGACCCCTCAACTTTAATTATTTAGGAAATTCCTCGCTGCACCCTGGATGTCGGCACTAATGGCCTAGATGTCAAGACGCCGTAAAAAATAAATAAATCGTTCAACACAAAAATAATTGCTACGAAATTCTAATCATTAGGTGAGTTCTATTGCTTAAAATTTATTATTTTAATGCCTTTATAAATTAATTGAATATGATTTTTAGGTGGAGCAAAAAGTTTAGAAAACGTTTATTAAGTTTTACGGAAGCGTAGCCCACGTTGATCATAAACTTTTCTGAAAACTTCAAAAACAAAAGTGTGTTTTGCCCCATTCCTATTTACGTTTTAGGCATTTAAAGGTACTTTTTGGAAAGAAAATTTAATCCTCTACAACGTTTATACCAATTACTTTTTCCATTACGGACATACTTTCTGCGTTATTGGCAGAAAAGTGACAAAAAACAAGGGTTTTAACGGTTTTTGGCAATTTGTTACTCATTGGTGCGCTTTAGCGAAAAAATGACTGATATAAAATCGACCTAAAATTCAATTCTCTACAATAATCCGTCATAAAAATAACCCCTTTCCATTGGAGATTCCAGAGTTAGGGTCTCTGGAGAAGAACTGGAGAAAGTTGAGGGGTCGTGCATTAGGTCCAATGAATGTACATTCGACCACGTTAATACCCACCAAGTTTCGCTTTTAAATATCAAAAATTGTGGAAAAAAGGGGGGTGTCAATCGAATAAAAAAATAATGAAATATATCAATTACGATGGAATTTTTATTTTTAATTCCCAATAATAAAAATTACTTAACTTTTAATTTTTATTATTTTATTTATTAAATATATTTTATTAATTTTATTATTTTATTATTAAATATCTCTTAACCTCCGAATAAATAAATACATGATTTAGAACCTTTTGATTATTAGAAGTTCTTTGTTTATGTGAGTGAATCAAAGTTCCTCTAAATCCAATTGATTTCTATGAGTATATATTGTATATTATAGAATTTGTTTTTGTGTATTGCTTTCTATTTATTATAGCACTAATTTTTTTTTATTATTTAAAATAATGTTTAAAGTTAAAGTAAAAAAAAATTGTTATAAAAAAATGTCGAAATAACATTATTCAAATAATTTTTATTTTTAAGGTTTTGAAATAAAAATTATTAAACATTTTTTTTTTAAATAGTAAAATATAATGTATTTTATATTTTATATCTAATTGATATTATCAATTACGATGGAATTTCTATTTTTATTTCCTAATAATAAAAATTAAAGGTTAAGTGAAACTCATTTGAAATAAAAATAGTTATTTTCGGTCTCTAGTTATTACCATGAAATCAAAATTCCGGGAGGGGCTGCAGCCCCTCAGCCCCCCCCCCCTTATATACGCCCATGTAAACAATATGAAAAATTAGGGTTTAATTACATACACAGACGTTTCATCATCTACGAAAATCATGGGAATTACAACTCACCTTAAAATATTCCTTACTCACTTCAAAGTGTGCTCAGGGCGATTTCGGCTTAAATATATAGGGAAAATGGAATATCGGTCGTATTTGTCGAACCAAATTTGCTCAAGGTCACGTGATTTCCTGCGCTATGCGTCCGAACTCGTGGCGTAATATTATGCTTGCACAGCCACGTTTTCTCGGAAACGGCTGGAGCGACAAATTCGTGATTGGTGTCATTCTAGAGCAACAAATTAGCAACAAATTCTCGTACCAATCTGAATTTCGTCAGACAATTAGATCAAAAGTTACAGGGGTGGCTGTGCTGGCGTAATATTACGCTAGCACAGCCACGTTTTCTCGGAAACGGCTGGAGCCACAAATTCGTGATTGGTGTCATTCTAGAGCAACAAATTAGCAACAAATTCTCGTACCAATCTGAATTTCGTCAGACAATTAGATCAAAAGTTACGGGGGTGGCTGTGCTAGGGTAATATTACGCTAGCACAGCCACGTTTTCTCGGAAACGGCTGGAGCGACAAATTCGTGATTGGTGTCATTCTAGAGCAACAAATTAGCAACAAATTCTCGTACCAATCTGAATTTCGTCAGACAATTAGATCAAAAGTTACGGGGGTGGCTGTGCTGGCGTAATATTACGCTAGCACAGCCACGTTTTCTCGGAAACGGCTGGAGCGACAAATTCGTGATTGGTGTCATTCTAGAGCAACAAATTAGCAACAAATTCTCGTACCAATCTGAATTTCGTCAGACAATTAGATCAAAAGTTACGGGGGTGGCTGTGCTAGCGTAATATTACGCTAGCACAGCCACGTTTTCTCGGAAACGGCTGGAGCGACAAATTCGTGATTGGTGTCATTCTAGAGCAACAAATTAGCAACAAATTCTCGTACCAATCTGAATTTCGTCAGACAATTAGATCAAAAGTTACGGGGGTGGCTGTGCTAGCGTAATATTACGCTAGCACAGCCACGTTTTCTCGGAAACGGCTGGAGCGACAAATTCGTGATTGGTGTCATTCTAGAGCAACAAATTAGCAACAAATTCTCGTACCAATCTGAATTTCGTCAGACAATTAGATCAAAAGTTACGGGGGTGGCTGTGCTAGCGTAATATTACGCTAGCACAGCCACGTTTTCTCGGAAACGGCTGGAGCGACAAATTCGTGATTGGTGTCATTCTAGAGCAACAAATTAGCAACAAATTCTCGTACCAATCTGAATTTCGTCAGACAATTAGATCAAAAGTTACGGGGGTGGCTGTGCTGGCGTAATATTACGCTAGCACAGCCACGTTTTCTCGGAAACGGCTGGAGCGACAAATTCGTGATTGGTGTCATTCTAGAGCAACAAATTAGCAACAAATTCTCGTACCAATCTGAATTTCGTCAGACAATTAGATCAAAAGTTACGGGGGTGGCTGTGCTGGCGTAATATTACGCTAGCACAGCCACGTTTTCTCGGAAACGGCTGGAGCGACAAATTTGAAAATAGTGTAACAAATTAGCAACAAATTAGCAACAAATTACTGAGTATGTTAGAAGTTGGGGTTGCAATGTTGCTGTTCCAGCGTAATAGAGCTACAAATCTATATTGGATGTTTTGGCTGCACTTAGGTAGCCTTCTTCAGCTAAAAACATAAATATATAGAATTACAAGTGTAATTGTAAATTAAATATATATAATATTAAAAATAAATATACAGAACTACAAGTATTTTTAATACTGTATGTTTATTTCTAGCGCGGTTCCTCCCTCCCTCCATAGGGAGGAACCCCGCTTATTAGGTTGACCTCATAACGCGATCCGGAAGTGCCGACTAGAAAATTTTACGTTTCAGAACCCCTAGAGACCGAAAATAACGGTGGTTCAAATTTATCAAAGCAATTTTCGATTAGGCAATGTTAATCGGATAAATAAGTGCTTAAAACTTCAAATGTGATGGTTTTGTTCTTTTGAACGGGTTTTCGTAGTGTTTTAGCTCACTTTTTAATTGTTTGTTTTTTGCTTTAAATTCCATTTATTAGTAGAATTAGTATTATAGTAGAAGAAGTTAAGAAAATTAGAAACATTTTGATATTTTACAATACATTGAACTGTGGAATAAATATTTCTAGTTTGTAACGGTGGGGGCTGGCCCACCCAGTTGTAGGATGTATTTCCAGGGGGTGTTTTCCCTTTGTCATGGGCTTTTCACTAAAAATCGATCCAAAATGGTAATTGTTTCTATTTCAATCTTTCCAAATGACACTAGGGATAAGAACAGAACCGCGCTAAGATGACGCAGTACCCGCGAGTCAGACTTTTTTAGCTGAAGAAGGCTGCCAAAATGCAGCCGAAACGTCCAGTATAGATTTGTTCCTGGAGATCTGACGTTTAATGTTTATTTTCGTGATAGATCTGTCCTTATGAGCGAGAAGAAGACGAAAATGGGGTGGACTGAATTCTTTTTGCTTAGAGTTGCCTGGTGCTAATTTTTGTGCCTAAATTCTCGTTTATCGTACAGATTTTTTAGAAGATTGTATTTATACTACTTTAACAATAAAATCAGATTATCAATTTACGTTTCCCCCAAAAATACCTAGTAAAAACAAAATATTAATATTTTCTATTTTAAACATTCCATGAACTTGCAAGCAAACACTCAGTTCCTGCGAGTCGACCTTTTCAGGAATACGCAGAAAAACATTAAAAGAGTTATTTAAAAAGAAATAGTAACATGAGTGGGACTTTAAGAAAGAGCTCCCCCATCAATAGTTGTGTAGGAGCTGGACACGGCAGACGTATTGCTCTATAATGAGTATTAGGATGAAGGGACGGGAGTAAAGAAACTGTTTTGACTCAGGGAGCAAGCGCGTCGAATGAGGGCATGTCTAGAGGCTCTTGCGACAATGGGGCCCTGAAGCCAATTGTTCGCTTCAGATCAACAATGCTTCTTTGTGCGGCGATCATCACTAATCACCCTGTGAAAGGTTGGCCGGAACCAGAGCTCCATGAAATTCCTTCTTGCCACCTAGGCCCACTTCCAATAGGCGACAATCTCCATGGGCCTTTCGCTACACCGAACCTAGTCTGTTTGCCCATTTAGTCAATAATAATTAAAATTCCGACTCACAGGGACTGTCTCATCTTCGTTTATTTCCATATAATTCATGTTAATCGTCTCAAACTTCTTGCAATTCATTAGAAACTTACATATATAGCTAAAATCGTTTGCCTGTTGAAATAGTTTTTAATACCTACTCAGACGAAAAAAAAACTTAATTATCAATTTTATGGCTGTTATATTTTTTCTATTTGTATTCCTTAAAACAACAAAATGTGATAATTAAGTTCCATGGTCAGATCCTAATGTGTTAAGGAAATGTCATTCGGCGAAATTCGCGCGAAACAAAGCATTTACTGTTCTAGTTCATTTGGCGGGAGAAGATTTTTCTTCAAGAGTGAAATGTGTTAATTTCGGTCCATTGAAAAACTTTCTCATTTTCCGCATTTTAAGAGCGTTTCCTCGCTCTCTTCATAGAGAGAAAACCCGCTAACGAGGTCGATCCGAGGAACCAATCCAGAGATGAGAAATTGCCACGTTCTTCCAGACGATGATATATAAATTATGGTTACTTGGAGAAGAAGAAATACATAAAAAATACATGTTATGTGGAAAGTGGCCTTTTGAAAGATTAAAATGTCCCACAAAATGGATTCTCAAGTAATTTTCGATAAGACGACCTAATTCGGTAATAGAGATTAAGTTCCCGTAAATGTCTCAGTATAATATTTTAAATTGTTCCTTCGGGTTTGTTGAATGCAGTTTTTTTTAATTCATTTGAGCAGTCAATGAGTTTTTTAATAAAAGTAGCGCCAGAGAATGAGAAAGAATTTTGTTTTATTTGGTGTTCGTTAAGAAGCTTTTCTTGAGAACGAAATATAAATTTCGCACAAATATAGCAAGAAGTTTGAGAATAAAACAATAACAGCTCCTATTTTAAGCATCCCAAATTATATACCGTTTGCATATATATACTGTTGCATAATTATATGCGCCATCTTAGCCCATTTTAACCTAAAGATATCGCCTTTCTCTAAAAATTCGTTTCAGGAGTTCTTGAGAAGAGTCTAACCAGAGTTGGGCAAACGTTAGCGCGCGCTAAAAGCTGATACCTCTCCGCTAATTTAGCGAAACTGTAGAAAGCCAGCGCTAATAATTAGCGGTTAGCGGTGGCAGTGCGCTAACCGCTAATCTATTTATGAAATATCGTAATTGCTAATATCTTAAGCTAAGTTACAAGTTGTAATAGCTTAAGCTATTAGCAATTACGATATTTCATAAATAGATTAGCGGTTAGCGCACTGCCGCCGCTAACCGCTAATTATTAGCGCTGGCTTTCTACAGTTTCGCTAAATTAGCGGAGAGGTATCAGCTTTTAGCGCGCGCTAACGTTTGCCCAACTCTGAGTCTAACCTTAAAATGATAACATGACTTAATGAATATAATATAAGCAATTCTAGGAAGAATATTGGTTGTCACCTGTCAAGTAGGTCTGGCGCTTGAACTTTTAATTTATTGACAATTATACTTAAATACAACAAGGTTATGATGAAATAAAACAAAGTTATTATTATTATTATAAAAAAGGGTTTACAATCGGGTAATGGAACAATATTTATGGCACGGCTTTCATGTCTAGCAATAAGCTTCTTCAGACTAGCATCCATTATCGAACGCATGACATGACTTTTTTTTATATTAATAACCTTGTTGTATATATATATGTGTATATATATATATATATATATATATATATATATATTGTTACAATGAAATTTTCATGAGCGTTTTATATGTATGTATGTTTTTTATTATTTTCCAGGAATTTATGACATATTATCTGAAGAAAACAGAAGCATGAAAAGACATTTGGAGAAGAAATCTACATCTTGAAAGCTTCAAGTGGTTTTGATTGTTGCTCAGAAAGCCTTGTTGAAGTTGGCTTTCTAGCAATAATCATAATCATGAAGGGGCGATTCATGTCAGTGCTGTTGATCATTCATCATTCGTCATGTGTACACCATTGATAATTAACGATTTGTGCAAGTTCTCTTTTGAAAGGCCAATAAAAACTAACGAACAATTCAATTATTATTTATAACAAGTATATTTGTTATTTGTAATTTTATAAGTAATAAAAAGAATGTTAAGCACCACATTGTGGCAGGGTTGTGTGCGTGACGAACTACTTTCATTTCGGGAATAAAAAGAGCGTATTTATCCACATATCTAGAAAAATGCGTTACTTTATTAACGGAAGTGCGATTATTTCGTAAACAGAACATATTATCACGAACCAAAGGTACAGGTGAAGTACCTGTGAAAGTTTTGTTTTTCATTTAACTAAACTAAAAAGAGACTACATAAAAATAAATAATTAATATATATATATATATATATATATATATATATATATATATATATATATATATATATATACGTTTGAAGTATGTGAGCCGAGGAAGCTCCTCCACGCTAAGGTGTGCAAAGGAGATTATTTTTTTTATTTTTTTTTTTTTTTGACTTGGATGTCGGCGCACCGACATTAGGACTGGGTCACTTCTCCCCTACCAGCTTTCGGAAGTATTTATATTCTATTATTATTATTAGTATTTTAATAATACTAAAACGGCTACTTTGTTAGCCGTGATTACAAATATAAAACAACAAAACTTTTTATGATTTTTTTAAGTAAAGATGGAATGGTTGGGATTCGGCTAAATAAACATCAATATGATTTTGTTTTAAAAAATCTATATTTCGAACGTTTCGGCTACTCATTGGTAGCCTTCGTCAGCTAAAATGACAAAAAAAAAGAAATTAATACAAAAACAAAAAAAATTATGATTGTGATAGGTAACAGAGCTATAGATACAATTAACTTATAAAAGAACATATCGTCTTAAATTCTTAGAATGAAAAAGTAAATAGGTACAATAATTGATTTTAATAGTAATTAGTAACGTTAATTGTTTTTACAAAGAAATAAGAAACTACTTACTTGTCATTGGTATGTAGTTTCTTATTTCTTTGTAAAATCAATTAACGTTACTAATTACTATTAAAATCAATTATTGTACCTATTTACTTTTTCATTCTAAGAATTTAAGACGATATGTTCTTTTATAAGTTAATTGTATCTATAGCTCTGTTACCTATCACAATCATAATTTTTTTTGTTTTTGTATTAATTTCTTTTTTTTGTCATTTTAGCTGACGAAGGCTACCAATGAGTAGCCGAAACGTTCGAAATATAGATTTTTTAAAACAAAATCATATTGAGGTTTATTTAGCCGAATCCCAACCATTCCATCTTTACTTATCACCTCGACGGCTAACTATCTAATCATCATGATGATTTTTTTAGTAGCCGCCTTGCAGAGGGATGTGCTCATTTTACGCAATTTCTGCGGGACGGACTTTTTAAAGAAAATCATTTAGAAAGAAGAGCCAAAGTCAAAACCAGTTTAGGGTTATTAATGACTCTTTTTATTACTATTTTGTTTTCAGGAAAAACTCACTTTTTTACATATTCAAAATGAAAGGAAGTTCCCGCTGTACGCCCTGCATTATATTTTATTAAGTAATTTTCAAACTAATGATTTGTATTTTTCAACAAATAATTTAAATTTCTAAAAAAATAGCCAAGTTCTATTTTAAATCATTTATTTCCGGTGTGAATAACACACTTGCGGTAAAAAATTGATTTTACCGTCATTCTTAAGAAAATTCCCCATTTTCCTCAGAATTTGAAAATAAAATATGTAACTGATTGACACTTTTTAGGGGATCCACGGGTGGTTTTGGCACACGGTTAATATATAAATATATATATATATATATAGTGGGTGAGAGGTGACACACAATTGTTCAATTATCGACCATCAATGGTTGAAAATAATTAAAGGGCTAATATTGCTATTAAAAAATGGGGATTGGTGGTAGAAGGTTGAAAATTTAGGGTTGTATGTATTTTTTAATGCCAAATCATAAAAAAATTAAAATAAAACATTTTGTCTAAAAAATATAAAAACCTTTTTTGTGGTGAAAACCCCTGATCACTCAGGGGTATAAAAAATAGATAACATCCTATTCTCTGTCTTACCGAATATACATACAAAATTTCATAAAACTCGGTCAAGCGGTTACGGAGGAGTATAGTCACAAACACTGTGACACGAGAATTATATATATATATATATATATATATATATATATATATATATATATATATATATATATGTGTGTGTGTGTGTGTTTGAGGCTCAAAAATGGCTCGATTTTGATGAAATTTGGCATAAAAATCCTGTGTCTAATTTAAAAGGTCAAGCTTGTTAACCAGCAGAATCCGCCTACCAGGACATGTTTCTATAGGCGAAATTCGCGTGAAAAAATCGTCTTTTTCTTTTTAGGATTGCATGTAAACTTTTTAGAGGTTCTCTAACGTAGGAAAACGTGTGAAACCATCTATCTGTTAGGCGATATCTGTAACCGTATTCAATAAAACTTGAAAAACTAGTATTTGGGCAACTAAACTTTGTTTTATTTTGTTAAATAAAGTTTTTCTCTCTCTCTAATGTTCGGTTTGGGTACTTCAGTTGAAACATTTTATGGCTACATTTTAAATGTGTTCAGGTGAAGATATTTTTTTCTATGGATTTTGATTAAAATTCGTCATTCAGCTTTGATTGAGGACTTTCATGTTGCTAATGAGAACTTGCTACATAGCTTCAGTGTTGGTGGAGGCTTGCGAGTAGCAGCTGGCTTGAGCTTGGCGAGAGAGGGTGGCCCATCTGAAGGGTGGGGGTGAGCAGATGACTCTCCCCTATCGCAACAACCCCTTCCGCCTTCCATTCAATACACTTTTTATCAATACAATTTTATTTTAATTCCTATTATTGATTTTTTTTTTTTTTTACGGAGAGCGACCATTGCCAATCGCCCCTTCCGGGTCGACACACATTCCCCTTTCATACTGCTGGAATCCAGTTGCTCTTCGCCCAGATGGGGACAGCAAAGAACACAGGACTGCGGCAACTCTCTAACGGAAAAAATACGGCCTAAAATAAACGGAAGCCATTAACAAGAACTAGGTCACCTCTGTACACTATTTCTAGACTAAAATAAAAATACGAAAAAATAAAAATATAATTTTTGGGCAATAATAATTAAGGCCCAGAGTACGCAACGCCCCGAGCGAAATGGGCTTGTTCCGGGGACAGTAATTTGCAGAACTATGGTATATAGGAAAGATGTTAAGATAGAAAATAATATTGGTACCAGGCCTGTACGGCATTTCAATATTGGGAGGAAACCCGTTTAAAGCATATAACCTTTGAATTGTTTTAATTTAAGTTATTAGATGTATGTTTTGTATAAATATATAGTACCAATATGTTTTAGAATTATCAATTAGTTGTTATAATAGTGGTAACATAACAAAAAAAAAAAAAATAGGTCATGCTACATCTGATCAAAAATTAGAAGAATTATCAAAATGGAAGAAATGAGTGTGCAGTTGCTTTTAAAAATAATTTTATACATTTCTTAAGTTCATAAATTGGATATTATGTTTCGTTGTGAAAAGACAAAAAATATTAACAGACATTAATATGTGCGCATATAAATAAATAAATATATATATATATATATATATATATATATATATATATATATATATATATATATAGGGTGTCCCGCATTGAGATGTCATAACTTTAGGGGTTTATTCTGCATATACCATTTTGAAGGTTATTAAATAATGCAACTTTTGAAGCAGAGGCAAACCTCTAGCTCTAAAAATAGCCGGTTAAGAAAATATTGAATAATTTAATAAAAACCTAATATTAAACATTCTCACCTATATGGCTTTTAATATAGCTCTTAATTTACATGTTAATATTTCAATAACCAGTGTATCTTATTGGAAATTTAATGTAGATTCTAAAAATTTGGTCTTTATTTACGATACATTGATCACAAATTCCGAAAACTCTGTAATTCTTTTAAAAAGCTAGTAGTTTTTTAAAAAAAAAACAAAAGTTTGCGTAGCTCCTCTACATTTTCATATAGAACGCTCATTTTTGCGCCTCTGAACTACAAATGATATGCAGAATAAACCCCTAAAGTTATGACATCTCAATGCGGGACACCCTGCATAAATTTCATTTAGTATGAAATGTTTGAAAGATGAACAATCCAAATTCCTTTAAATGTGTATATATGTATAATTTTTAATTTGTATAATTGTATAATTAGAAGTATTCTTAATTGTAGAAGTGATATATAGGAATAATTTAAATTTTGTAAATACATATAGTTATATGTCACAATTGTTTGTATAAGGATATGTAACAACTGAAAGTATAATTACATGTAGCAATTGTATTGTGCGAATCGCCGTTGTTGCGGATTCTACATTTACAAATAAATAAATATACAAAAAATAAATGAAGAGCAGATAGAGTTGAATCCTTTTTCGCACATTACCATTAATAAAACAATTTTCAAAGCAATATCTTTATTCCTTGGCCAGTGCATTCCCGTACATTGCAGAATCTGTTTAATTTTTTTCACGAAATATCTACCAAGCTTTCCACATGACTCTCTGGAACGGAAAAGCGTTAAGATGCAGTTACTACGAATCGGATTTTTTTTATTGTTGGACGCACGTACTACAAAAAAAATCCGATTCGTAGTAACTGCATCTTAACGCTTTTCCGTTCCAGAGAGTCATGTGGAAAGCTTGGTAGATATTTCGTGAAAAAAATTAAACAGATTCTGCAAGGCACGGGAATGCACTGGCCAAGGAATAAAGATATTGCTTTGAAAATTGTTTTATTAATGGTAATGTGCGAAAAAGGATTCAACTCTATCTGTCTTCTTGGAGACACCACAAAAAATCTCCTAAGCGGGTTTCCTCCCTATGGAGTGAGGGAGGAACCGCGCTAAAAGGCCATTTTTCGCCTGTTTTTCCCAAACACGTTACTGCTAACGCGTTTTAAGTGATTTTATACAAATACTCTCAACTAAACACCTATATAAATTTAACTGCAAGCCTGTTAACACTAAACTGCAAGCGCTAGAAGATTTCTCAGAAAACAGTGTTCCGAAGGGCGGAGTCGGATAGTAAACGAACTTGACCTTCCGTTTTTCAAATGGTACTCTTTTCGTAAATTTAATCATAACCGAATCATTTTTGGACATTTGACGTTTTTCGTCCTGAAACCCCATCCATCCATCATCCATCTAATGCAGCTCATAGGAAAAGAATAAATAGAAAATTGGTAGGAGTGTATGTACACCGGACAGAGAGTTCTTTGTTTCCTTCATAAACATTGTCTCAAACATGTTAGAAGGGTGTAGTTTGTCTTTCAGATAAAGAACTAGTCCAATTCACTAATTTACACAGCCGGTTGACTCTTGATGCATGGCGAAAGTGCGGAATTGCCAATAGCCGGAAGGGAATCTAGGAGGATCGTTAGAGATGATTGTGGGCGCACCTGGTCCCCCGCAGACACCCCTTCCATTCATCTGGTTTAAATAATAAAAAAGGGGTGCTCCGAAAATCCGTTGCTACCCTTTGTTGTCGGCGAGGGAAAGCACCCCTCCTATTCAATTGTGATCCGTTCCGCAACCCAGACACTTCCTAGTTCCATCGAGATGGCTCATCATCCCATCCAACTCCCTCTCCCACCACTCTATCCTCAAACTAACATCGCTCCAATGACAGTACGGGTGGGGGGGGGGCATGCTTCGAGGAGATAGAAACACAAAACATTCTTCGTGTTTGCGCACTCGGAGCGTTTTATCAGCTAAATAGAAGAACAAAAGATTTTCGGCTCACGCATTATTCCGGGTACCATTTGGAAACCCGAGATTAGTTTATGAATGTTAGCGGGAAGCTAACATTCATAAACTAATTTTACAGTTTAACAGATCCCTCTGTAACACCTATTCCAATGAAATGCCTAACAAAAACGAGGGTTTAGGTTCCAATATATACAGAAAACGGACCAACCCAAAACTAAACGAAATAAATTTACTCCCCCTCCTACTCGGCTTCCTCTCTTTCTTAAGAAAACGTTTCCTTTCTCTCTCTCTCTCTCTCTCTCTCTATATATATATATATATATATATATATATATATATATATATATATATATATATGTATATATATATATATATATATATATATATATATATATGTATATATATATATATATATATATATATATATATATATATATATATATATATATATATATATATATAGCATTTCCAAGTCTATTTGAACCTTTTCCAAGAAAACTGTAACCTTTTACAAATCAAATGCTACCCTTTCCAAATCACAAGCAACCCTTTCCAATTCCAAATGTAACCCTTTTCAAAGCAAATGTCAAGCTTTACAACTCAATTGTCACCCTTTTTATTTCAATTAGAACCTTTTCCATTTAAATAGTCACCCATGAAAATGTTTTAAAAAATTAACATACTGTTCAATGGGTGAAGTTAACGCCTCAGAACTCAACTGGATAACATCATCACAACCTTTTTCTTCACAACTCTTGTGGGGACAAAAATGAGGGAAATAATTAATTAAATAATCAGAGAGAAAAATTTATATTTATCGATGAGTCGGGTTTTAATTTTCACCTTAGAAGAAGTCAGGCAAGGTCCCGAAGAAATTCACGTGCATTTGTTAATATTCCAACTATTAGAGGGAGAAATATTTCTTTAGTATTAGCTCTAAACAACGAAGGAATTGTACACTTTATGACAGTTTCAGCTGGCAGTTGTAACTGAGTTTTTAACTGGAATTAAAGAAAAGTTGACGGATCCACACAATTATTATTTGGTAATGGATAATGAAGGATTCATCGAGCACATGGTGTCATTCAAGCTTTGGAAGATTTTGACTTTACAGTGAAATACCTTCCACCTTACTCACCTATATTAAATCCAGTATATTCAATAGTAAGACGCCTCATTGAAAAAGTTTTAGACATTGAATTGAGGAAGCAAATTAATTTCCACCCTGGCCAACGCGGTTTCATTAAAGGTCTGCCTGGATGTCACGTAAATACACGCATCATTGAATCCATATTGCTTAAATCAAGGACAAATAAAGAAGATGGTGTATTAACATTTCTCGACGTCACAGGTGCCTTTGACAACGTTGGCCACGAACATGTCTTGAAAACGTTATCATCGAAAGGCGTATTAAGCGATCTCTCGGATGCTATATCTGCATTACTATGTAATAACAGAATAGAAATAATGGCTGGACCGAATCGAACAGACTTTATCGAAATGAAGCGAGGAGTACCGTAGGGGGGCCTTTGTCTCCAACTTTATTTATATTGGCCGTTGACCATGTATATCGAGAAGTCTGTGATCCCGATTTCGCAAACACATTAGGTTACAGACTTGTAGAAAATCAAAATCCCTTATTCTCACAGGATTTGCAGATGACCAAGTTGTAACGTCTCGGGTTTAAGAATAGTTAATGTTGTCACCAGGATATTCAGGGAGATTGGACTTGAAATAAATGCAAAGAAGAGCTCTGCAATTATTATTGAAAAAGGAAAATTAGTGAAGGGGAAGCTATTGCTAGAAAACGGTGGAGAAATCAATTCTATAGAGGAAAATGATACAATTAAATATCTTGGATGCGATTTTTCCAATGAGATGATAATTAATGAAAAGGCATTACGACAGGTCAATGAAAACATGACAAAATTAACCACAACAAGCCTGCTAAGACCCGACCAAAAGCTCAATATCATAAATCAGTACCTTTTCCCTTCTCTGATTCATCCACTCCAAACCTGGCCTGGGACTATTGCGCTGTCTTTGGGAAGCACCGCTTCAACACTGGTCCATTGCCCAGAAGCTAAATCAAGTGTCGGATGAACAGTTTCAGCCAACATTCGACTACAAGAAGGAGTCATCTGAATGTGCCAGCAGACTGAATATTGACATTGCCGAACTTGCTGAGGAGCACAATATTAAAATGATAAGGCGTTCCTTACGGGGGGAAAAATCCTTTGAAGAATGGGCTCGCTCTAAATGGCAAGGTATTGGAGTGATGCATTTCAAAGATTGTCCCAAATCCAACAAGTTCGTTTATCATAAAGAGAGTCTGTCCGGCTCTGAGTGGACAAATGCCCTAAAACTCAATATCAATTATGCGCCATTGAGAGGAGTTCCTAGTGTTATGGGAGCATGAACTGTTGGACCCCTCTGTCGTAAGTGCGGCAGAGAGACTGAAACACCAGCACACGTGCTTGGGAAATGTCCTAACAGCATGCTTCTTGTCACTAGGCGTCACCATAACCTCAAACACAAGATCATTGCTCTCCTTCAAGAAAAAGGCTTCCAATGCCATGAAGAATTCTATGGTGTGGATGAAGATGGCTCTTCGAGGTATGCTGACATCATAGCTTTTCACAAAAAATCAAAAGCAGCATATATAATTGACCCTACCATTAGGTATGGCACAAATGATCCGATGCAGGCAGAGTCAATTGACTCGGGAAAAAAGGCCATCTATTCCAAATGTATAAAGACGTACGAAGAAAAATTTCATGAAGCGTATGGAAGAAGAGATTACATTGTACAAGGGCTTTGGTTCGGTAAAAGAGGAACAATCCCTAAAGCCACTAGTGACTTCCTGGAAACCCTCGGACTCGACACGAACAAGCTAGCTGTACTCGCGGAATCAATTCTTATTGATTCCCTGGGAAACCTCAGCTATCACATATATGGGAGCTGAGCAGCTGCTAATCATTCTTTCGGAGATCATTATGTTTTGCAAAATATCTAGCAAAAATTAAATTACAAAATTACATCTAAAGATAGAACTACTAAATTACTAAATTTCTTTTTCTTTCCCTCCATATTCTAAAATAAATTAACTAACACCCCTAAAATTAATAAAATGCATTTTCGAAAGAATGATTAGCAGGCTGTGTATATAGCAACTCAATTTATTTGAGCAGCATTCTTTATTTACCACAAATAAAGTTTTTCTTTCTTTCTTCTTTCTATTTCCCTCATTTTTGTCCTCACAAGAGTTGTGAAGAAAAAGGTGGTGATGATGTTATCCAGTTGAGTTCTGAGGCGTTAACTTCACCCAATGAACAGTAAGTTACATTTTCAAAACATTTTCAAGGGGGACAATAGAAATGGAAAAGGTTCCAATTGAAATAAAAAGAGTGACAATTGAGTTGTAAAGCGTGACATTTGCTTTGAAAAGGGTATCAACTAATTTGGAAAGGGTTGCTTGTGACTTGGAAAGGGGACCATATGATTTGGAAATGGTTCAAATAGACTTGGAAATGCTATATATATATATATATATATATATATATATATATATATATATATATTTATATATATATATATATATATATATATATATATATATTTATATATATATATATATATATATATATATATATATATATATATATATATATATAGGGGCGAGTTTAGCTCAGTGGTAGAGCACTCGACTAAATGAACTGGAGGACCCGAGTTCAAAACCTGAGCACTAAAGATTTTTATCTATTAGTGTCGTCGTTTGAAGATTGGATTTGGGTCCCAGATCGTCCCAAGGCTCACCCAGCCTTTAATAAATTAATTAATGGGTACCTGCAAAGGGAAAAACCAAAAGGCCGGAGCATAGTACTGACCACACTAAAACTAGTGTTCCATATGGTCAAGAATCAGATACCTCTACAGTATCTGCCCTCGGGGCCCTTGTATGTATGTATGTATACATATACATACACACACACACACACACACATATATATATATATATATATATATATATATATATATATATATATATATATATACTATATTACATTATACAAATTTCGCATTTTACCTCCTCGTGTAATGACAAACTGATTTTACTGCTTAAAGCAATTAAAAGAACAAAAAACAAGAAAAAAGAGGGAATTAAAAATAACGAAGCTTTTTCAAGGTGCAAATGAAACAATTTCTTAATTTTAAGCACTGATTCCTCACAGAGATCGTCCAATCGAAAATTACAAGAATATCCTATTTGTAGAGAACCTTATGAGGCTTTTGCCTTCCACTTTCAACGCTTTCTGAACTGTTTTAATAAGTCTAAAATTACTTATATTTGCAATGACATATAGATCTATACAACTTTGCTTCTTTGAAAAATGTTGATATCTCAAACCGTTTAGTAGTTATTTCTCTTGTGGCCCGCTTATCTGGGCCACTCTGTATATGTATATATGTGTGTATGTATATATATATATATATATATATATATATATACACACACACATATATATAGGGTGGCCCAGATAACCGGGCCACAAAAGAAATAACTACTAAACGGTTTGAGATATCAACATTTTTCAAAAAAGCAAAGTTGTAGATCTCGTCGAGAAAATAAATGAGAAATGAGAAAATAACACTTCTAAGGGCTGAAATAGACCTTTGAAGGGAAGCATTACCTCTTTACCCATATTTTGCATTATATTTTTAAACCCAGCATCCTTACTTGTAACCAATACGCCGACTTCATAAGAAATATTCTGCCAACACTACTTGAGGATTGCTGCAGTCCATGTGGTTCCAGCAGGATGGCTGCCCTGCCCATTTTCTCTTGCCACAAGAAAAGCAGTTGAGGATGTTTCCCATCAGCGTCGGATATGAAGAGATGAACCCCTGACCTGGCCACCTAGACCATCAGATTTAAATCCTTTGGATTTTCTTTATGAGGCTATTTGAAAGACCAGATGTGACGTTGTTCAGCAAATCTTTAGAGTTACTTCTGATTTGGTGAAAAGAACAATAACCTCTCTAGGACGAAGACAGGAGTAATGTATTGTTAATGGAGGAGGGATATTTGAAAAGTTGCTGTAAAGCAGGAGTTTAAGTTTTTACATTTTGTTCTTATTTAGAGAAATAGAAGTGTGTGTATATATACACCCCACCCAGAAGGAAGCCCGGCAGAAGACGTTCCGCCGGAACTCCTTCTACGATGCACGGAGCACCCGCCCTGAAGAAAATGAAACTGAGCGGAAATTACTCCATCCTCTTTCTCATTTTCATATTTGTTTTACTAAATTACTCGTTTTTAGCGTGGTTTCTCTCTGTCGCCATAAGCGGCGGTCACACTAGGCTGCCTAGCAGCCGCTACTAACCAACCCGCTACCTAGCAGCGCCAGCAGCCAGCGAAGAAGCCGCAGTCACATTAGGCTGGTTACCAGCCACTACTGAACAGCCGCCAGCTTGTGAATAGCCGCTTATTCAGTTCCGAATGTCCTTAAAATAACCTATATAAATCAAATAAAAGCATGAATAGTTCTGCTCTTTTACATTTCTAAAGAGCAAATCGATCAAATTATTTTAATTATTAAGTTCTTAATTAATTTCCTTGCAGATTATTGTGTATGCGTGATACTAAACTACTTAATAAATACACAAAAACTTCTCATTTTCGTCTTTTGGTCTGATGCAGGAACGGGATACAGCACCCCTAGCGGTAGACGTGAGAAATAATATCTAATTAGTAATTTCGCTCAAGAGTAAACCCCACCCCCTCCTAATAAACGGATTTAGTTTATTTTTAAAATGTAATTTTCTTTTTAATTGAGTTTCGTTGAAATATAACAAAAACTACGGCTGGCATGGTCAAATTAGCGTTTTGGGTCCGGGGTAAACCCCCCTCACAGTGGTCCGACACAGACACATATAAATATTAACGGGGGTCATTTTCGGTGTATGCATTTGCGTATGCGGTCATACATTTCCGTCATGAGTGCAACCTCCAAGCTACTTTCCTTCGGATGAAAGCGCTAAAAAGAAAAAAAAATTATCAAAATAAAACAATTATTATTATATTATAATATTTATTTATTTTATTTTTTTTTTATTTTTTTTTTTTACGGCGCATCTACATCTAGGTCATTAGCGCCGATTTATTTATTATTTACATTTTAACGTCCATTATCATTACCTAAGAATTTTGGGAGAAGTTATCTATAGGTTACCACCCTTTTCTTGCCAGGATAGGGCTGATGCTTTTTCTTCTTTCTAAAGAAAATAAAATAAAAAAAATACAAAATTTGGAAGAAGCCAACCATTGTTGGCACTCCCAGAGGTGTCTTAATAAATATTTTATTGATCATGAAAAGATCAGGCAAGTAAATAGTCTCGGGGCCACTGTCTCTTAAGCCGCCTGGGAGGATTGTCTGGATGGTATTGGGAAGATAAGGATTGACCTACGGGATTAGGATGGTAAGACAATTTGGAGTGGAACGTTTGGGAACGGGTTTTAGCGAGGTCAAGGACAAATGGGATGTTGAGGTCATTGTGTAGGGTTTTGTTGGATACATAGAAAGGGGCATTTACAATTTTACGGAGGACTTTTGACTGGAATGTCTGTATTCTGTTGATGTTGGATGTTTTTGCAGATCCCCAGAGTTCGAGTCCGTATGTCCATATTGGTCGGATGATTGTTTTATATATCGTAATTTTGTTCTGTGTCGATAATTTAGATGAAGGTCCAAGGAGTCGTTTAAGTAGTCCGTATCGTTTGTTCAGTTATTGTTTTTTCAGTCTCGTGTGAGGGTTCCATGTCAGTCGGCTGTCAAGGTATAATCCTAGATATCGAACCTCGCTGGATGTTGGTAGTGGAGTGTTTTTGAGTTAGACTGTAGGACATGATCTCCGGATTAGATTGAATGTTACCTGTTTACATTTTTCAGGGTCGATTTTAATTCTCCATCTTTCACTCCAATGCTGAATAGCGGTAAGATGTTCCTGCAGGTGTTGGGATGCTATTGAAGGATCAGGGGAAGTTGATAGGATGGCAGTGTCATCTGCGTAGGTGGTCAGTAAGTTTTCAGGGTGTGTGGGAATATCCGCAGTGTAAAGGAGGAAAAGGAGAGGACCAATAATACTTCCTTGGGGAACTCCAGCATGTATGGAGCAGGTCGGGGATAGAGTTGTACCTTGTTTGACTTGAAAGGATCTGTTTGAAAGGTAAGATTTGAGGATAAGGAAATAGGTGTGTGGAAGTATAAGCTTTACTTTGTAAAGTAATCCCGGGTGCCAAACCCGATCGAATGCTTGAGCAACGTCGAGAAAGGCACTCGTGCAAAAACTCTTACGTTCAAAACTCTTACTGTTGTATGGTGGAATGCTGGAAGCGGAAACCAAATTGGTGGTTGGGGATTTTCTTCGAGGATTCTATGATAGGAAGGATTCTTTTGTAAAGGAGTTTTTCAAATATTTTGGACATTAGTGGCAGAAGGCTGATTGGTCGATAGGAAGAAGGGCAATCGGGAGGTTTGAAAGGTTTGGGAATAACAATAATAACTGAGTGTTTCCAGGGGTTCGGGAAATGGTTTGTTCTTAGGATTGAGTTGTACAGGTATGTAAGGAATATAATGGCCTTCTGGGGGAGGTTTTTGAGAATTGTGGAGGTGATGAGGTCATAACCGGGAGATTTCCTAGGGAGGTGTTTGATAAGAGGGGAGGTAAAGGAGCATTCAGGTAGTCTACGATATCTTCATCATGGGAGGGGTTCGTTTGAGGATTAGGGGAAAATACTGAAGTCAGGTGTGTGGAGAGGAGTAGCGCCTTTTCTTCGACACTTCTGGCCCAGGACCCATCACTGCGTTTGAGTGGGGAAGGAATTGGGGGAAACCTAAGGAGTTTACGAGTGACTGTCCACAAAGAACAGTCTTGTGTAGAGAGGGATGAAAGGTATTCATTAAAGGATTCTGAACGGAATTGAGATAGGGAAGATTTCAGTTGTCGCTTCAGTCTGTTGTATGCGTTTCTGTCGGAGGGATAACGTGATCTTTGCCATAGAGCTCTGGCCCAACGCTTGGCTGCAAGAAGTTCTTGGATGTGGGTTGGGAGTTGCAGTTTGGGTGGAGGAGGTAACCTTGTCCTTGGTCGGCATGAGTTGCGGGCACAGTCCTGAATAACTTTAGTGAAAGTCTCAGTGGCTTTGTCTAGGTCTGTAGGGGTTTTTAGGGGAACGTTTAGGTCTATGGAGCGCTCTACGTTGAGCTGAAATGTCTGCCAGTTGATAGGACCAGGTGTAAGAGTTGGTTGCAGAGGTCGGGGTACAGCGGATGAGAAGAGGGTTAGAAGGATCGCAGAATGGTCCGACGATAGGTCGAGGAGCGAATCAACAGAAGTCGCTATGCCTCCCAAGCCAGACGAGATGAAAAAATCGACTAGGTCAGGATTGTGTTTGGCGATATAGGGAGATAATTCTGGGAATTGAGGTTATCATACAGGATTCTGCCACGGGAGTTAGCTGAACGGCTTCCCCACATGGGGTGTTTCGCATTAAAATCACCCCCGTTGAGGAAGCGGGGACCAAAAGATTGGAATATTGATAGGAATTCAGGATGGTAAATGGTGTGGTTGGAAGAACAATACACTGCGGACAGTACGATGTCGAAGGGAGAAAGGGATAGGGAAATGGAAGTTACCTGCAGGCTTGCTGAAGCGATGCTGGATTCTTGATGGTGCTTGATCTGGTTCTTGATTAGAATTAGAGTCCCGTGCTGCGCCAGAGATGGATGGTCGGTTCGATAACAGGAGTAACCCTTAACACCGAATGACATTGATTTTTTCAGGTGTGTCTCAGTTATTAGTGCAATGTCAATTTTTTTGTCAGTTAGTAAAAGTGTCAGTTCTTGTCGTCTTGTAGTAAGTCCGTTGGCATTCCACAAAAGAATTGAGAGATGGGTATTATGGAAGTGTTGCATTCTGGGATTTAGGAAGGAAGTGTGCTATAAGGGTAGACATCAGATTAATTAGAGGAGTAAGAAGGGTTTCGAGTTTATTTAGGAAAGGGGAGAAGAGGGTCATTGGATCTTGAACCTGGTGCTGTGTGGTTTGCTTAGACGGGGCGGGAGTAGATGGGAAGGTAGCCAAGGTTTGGGGTTGCGGAGGAGTAGTAGAAGAGGTAGGAAGGGAAGATGGTTCTTGTGGTTTCTGAGCTGGTTTAGGGACAGGCGGCTTCTTTTTCTCGAGCGTACTTAGCAGGGAGGAGTAGGTGACGTTCGGACGGCGATGGGACGATACTTGTGCTGCTGGAACGGGCTGTAGGCTGGGGAAGTGGGATGGTCCGCTGGGTGGTAATGATTTCTTGGCGTCATTTTGATGACTGAGCTGGGTTCTCTGCCGTTGCATTCTGATTGTTTTGAGTGCTTTATATACTTCACACCCTTTGTAGCTGGCAGTGTGATTTTCGCCGCAGTTCGCGCAGCTCGCAGGGGTTTCGATTGGCTTGTGGCAGTCCTTAGAGGGGGGGGGATCCGCATTTGACACATTTTGATTTGTGATGACTAGAGCCCGGAAGTTAGGCAAAATGCCTTTTTTTATCTGAATGGAAATATTGAAGAATCAGATAGAAATAAATATGTTTCAGTGCATTTAGGAAGTGTAAAGACAATTTTTATTTTGCCTTTTTTGGCTATTTTAAGATTTAATGCCTTTTTTTTTTCCTTTTTTACTATTTTTTTCTGGGATTTAAACATTTTAAAAAGCACCGTTCATCAAAGACAAAAAAGTTTGCACAAGTTAAATTACATATATCCGTCACAAATATCTATTCGAGAGCTCATTTTCCCAACCCATGGATTTAACTTCTATAAATAACAGATCCTTCCTTAGAAGAAGGAATGATGAAGCATAATGAATGCCAGGATAGAGACAGGATGAGAGAAGTACGTCACTTCTTCTTCCTCACACCCCTTTTGCTGTGACGATGGTTAGTTAACTGGTACTCCGGATTTCGAAATATTAAGATATTGCAGAGGAAGGGAGGAAATAACTTCCCTCTAACAGGAGAATTATAAAATAAGCTGTTAGTCTACTGTTGAACTTCTTAAAGACAGCTCGTGTGTTCGTTCTCACTTATTTATCATGCCGAAAGTTTCATCGTTGCGTGGTAAATTACCTAGCTATGTTCGCGAATTTGGTTCGGATTTACTTTCTACTGATGGAGCTATACTCTTCTGCAAAGTCTGTGAAAAATCTATCAATCACGATAAAAAGTATTTTATTACTCAACATTTCGCAACAACGAAACATAAATCTAGGATAAATACTGTTGGTCCTAAGATTAATTTAATTGCAACAGCAGTTACAACATCCAGCAGGCAATCTCAGTTTTCCCTGGATCTATGCAAAGCTTTCTTGGACTCAGGAATTCCGTTCTGGAAACTGGAAAATCAATCCCTGAGGACATTTCTACAAAAGTACACTAAAGAAGAGGTTCCATCAGAATCCACGTTAAGAAAACTCCGATTCGCAGGAACTGCGTCATCTTAGCGCGGTTCCGTTCTTATCTTTAGTGTTTATGAAGGCATCGAATAGAAACAGTTATTACTTTGTTTAGATCAATAGCGAAACACCTATCCAAATGAAATCTCAAACAAACCAGTCTTGAAAGGTCTTGATTTACAATCTTACCTGTATGGGTCAGCTATCCCATAAGTCGGGAAGAAAGGCCTCCACACAGAGGCATTTGGAAAGCCTTGGGATCTCTCTCTTTGAACGCTACACTTTTAACAATAAATTGATCTTCTTATTTTACTTAATCTGTTTTATTGTCAAATACATTATCCGAGTATAAGCAATTTAAAAATAACAAGGAATAAAACAGACAAAAAGAACCATTCGAATAAACGAAATCAATTACTTTAAAGTTTTAAGCACTTATTTCTCCGATTGAATTCGCCTAATTAAAACTTTCTTCAATAACGGCGCATCTACATCTTGGTCATTAGCGCCACAGTTGCTTACTTTAGGCAGTTCACTAATGCTACTCTGGCCGGACGGAATACGGCATGATGATGTCCTACTTTTTGTCACAGATGCAGCACTTTACATGAAAAAAGTCCGTCACGCAGGAGCTGCATAACTAAGCACTTTCCTCAGAATTTGGTTAGTGTAGACTGCTTTCCAGAACAATTTGCTTAAAATATCCTACATAAATAAAATAAAAACATGAATAGTTCTCTTTTAAATTTGTAATGAGTAACTGATCAATTATTAATTTTCTTCCAGAGTTATGTTTACACATGGTACCTATTACACTACGTAATAAATACAAAAAACCTCATATTATCGTATTTTGATCTAACGCAGGAACAGGATACAGTCACTCTAGTGGTAGAAAGCGCTCCTTGCAGCGGCTTTGTGAACCTACGTCTGGCGGGCTTTTCTATTGAAATATATTACAAATTAAACCCCCGCTTTCCGATTGACCGATTCAGCTCATTTTTACAACACTTCTTTCTCATGAGCTACCCACGACGTATACTGCGTTTCGTTACAATACAGCAGAAATTACGACCGGTATGAGTATATTAGGAATTTGGGTCCGGAGTAAACCCCCCCTTCTAATGAACCGATTTAGTTTATTTTTACAACACATATTTACCTGTAGATTACCACTACGAATCCCGAGTTTCGTCGAAATATACCAAAAATCACGGCTGGTAGTGGCGAATTGGTATTGTGGGTCCGGAGTAAATCCCCCCTCCTAATGAACCGATTTAGTTTATTTTTACAACACATATTTACCTGTGGATTACCACTACTAATGCCGAGTTTCGTCGAAATATACCAAAAATCACGGCTGGTAGTGGCGAATTGGTATTGTGGGTCCAGAGTAAACCCCCCCTTCTAATGAACCGATTTAATTCATTTTTATATCTCACTTTTCTCTATATATTACCACTAAGAATACCAAGTTTCGTTGAAATATAACAAATATTACGGCTGACTTAGTCAAATTAGTGTTTTGGGTTCGGGGTAAACCCCCCTTCCGGTGGACCGACTTTGGTGGTTAACGAACTCGTTCAATCGTTTGCTAATTGAATGCTATATACCAAGTTTCGTGACGAAAAAACAAAAACTCTGGCCGCTATCGTGTTAACAGACACACACACACATATATATATATATATATATATATATATATATATATATATATATATATAAATTTTAACGGGAGTCATTTTCGGTGTCTACTAGGTAGGAACGATAAAGATTTGAAGAAATTTTTCAAAAATTCCGTCATGAGTCCAACCTCAATAGCTACTTTCCTTCGGAGGAAAGTGCTAAAAGCAGCTAAAGCCTTACGAGTTCTCTTTCCTAAAATGCTCCACCTCACTTGTCTAGCACATGGCCTCCACAGAATCGCTGAAGAGATAAGAAGTTTGTATCCTCCCGTGGATAAATTAGTTTCTAACGCCAAGAAAATCTTCCTAAAATCACCCTCTCGAATCCGGGTTTTTAAGGACATAGAACCAGAGCTGGCTTTACCTCCTCAGCCAGACCTTACCAGATGGGGAACCTGGATCTCAGCAGTAATATTTTACTGCAACAACTTGGACAAGATACGTGAGGTAGTTCATGCAGTATCAGTAGACGAAGTTAGTTCAGTTCGCGAGGTAAAAAAGTTGCTGGACCAAGAAGAGCAATGATCTGGCATTTATAAAAGCACATTGATACCGAAAGCAATCTTGAAGTTAGAGAAAAGAGATGATTCGCTGGTATCATCTATGGGGATCTTCGAAGATGCTGTAAATCAACTGCTCCAAGCACCAGGAGAAAAAGGATAGAGTGTCAGTGAAAAAGTTTAACGTGTTCTGAGTGCTAATGTGGACATCGAAAAAATTAAGAACATTCGTAATGTTCTGAAAGGCGAAAATTCTGTTTTAACTGACAGGTGTCCTTTCGATGTAGCTTGTTTCAAATTTGCGCCTATCACTTCAGTGGAAGTAGAACGTTCCTTTTCCATGATGAAAAACATTCTTTCTGACAAGCGTCTGTCTATGACAGTTGATACTTTAAAAAAGCATCTTGTTGTAGCTTGTAATCAGGGAAAGTAAGAGTAAGTACAGTATTTAAAATGCACCTTTTAATTGATAATTAGGAATGAGATTCCTGTTTGCCTTCACTCCTTGTAAATACCTATTTTAATTAAAGTACTTTTATGTATTTCAAGTGCCTTTTTGCCTGCCTAATTTAACAAAAATTAAATGCTTAACTTCCGGACTCTAATAATGAGTAAGATTCATCTTTGCCTTCACTCCTAATAAATGCCTATTTTAACTAAAGTACTGCCTATTTTCAGTATTTTAACTGCCTTTTTGCCTGCCTATATTAACCAAAAATAAATGCCTAACTTCCGGGCTGTAGTGATTACAATATGTGCGGGTGTGATTGAACTCTTGGCAGTTTTGGCATTGTATGACATCGCCCCTGCGTCGCGGTTCTTCTACTTTTATTTTTGTGTACAGTAGGTATTGCTCGCGGGAAATTTCCTTGCTCTTTTCGGTTTTTTTTTCCAGATCGACGAAGAAGAGCGGCAATTGGGCCTTTGTGACTGGGTGCCGTACGTTATGGGCTCGTTTGACGGAGTAGCCTTTGTTGGAGAGTTCACTAATGATGTCTTCGGGGGGCGTTGAGTGGTGGAGGTGTCGGATGACCACCCTGTAGGATTTGTCCTCGGGTAACTGGTAGCAGTGAAAATCTGCTTCCTTGCTTTCCAGGTGTCGTATGATGCTTCTGTAGGAGTCACTGTCAGCAGGCTTTATGACGATGTCATTGAACCTTGCCCGGCATTCAAAATTATTTTCTCCAACGAGATCTTTCAGAGTGCTGCTAAATTTTTTGAAATCCGATACCTTCCTGATGTAAATCTTAGGAGGTTTCATAGGATTTTGCGACAAATTCCGGCACAATTGATTGTTTTCTGAATTTCTGGAGTGAGTTGAGGGGCTATTTTGAGGTAGAGTGGACTTTTTTTGTTTTATCTTGGGTGGTGTTAGTACGTCACTGGCTCTCTTACGTAATCTTTTACGTCTTCCGGTGGCGACGTTTTCGACATCTTGGGCTGAGGTTGATTCTATTAAAGTCCTATTCTGTTCGCTAGCCTCAATAGAAGACATAGTCAACAGCTGTTAATAGTACAATTAAAAAAAATAAATAAATAAATAAATAAATAGTTGTCTCCGGCGAGCTGCGAACCCGATAAACTTAAGTTAGCAGAATCGTTCACTGCCACTGAGCCAAGGAGGCTGATGTTAATCAACTAGTAGCGCAGGGCCTAGTATCTAAAATACTGAAGGGGCATTGACAGCCTCTCTACCAGGTGAGTGCAGGAGCGCCCCCACCACTAGCCTCAGCTAGGGTAATGGCCCACACAACGATAGAAAATGAGTATTTTTACTCACTTATTTTGTGGTGATCCAGTGAGTGAAATTTCTTCAAACTACACAGTAATGTTCACTAGTGGCTCAGCTACCACTGTGCAACTTTTCATTCACGGGAAACACCTCGGTCCACTTTGAAAACACTAATTTCAGAGAGCTGTTTAGATCGCTATGTCGTAGGCTACACCTGGGACAGAACTTTTATATATATATATATATATATATATATATATATATATATATATATATATATATGTCTGTTCGCTCTCTCAGTTTCATAAATGATCCGATTTTGATTAAATATGGTACAAAAATATTTAGTCTAATTTAAAAGATCGATTTCAATAACCAGCGGAATCCACCAGGATGCGCTTAAGGCTTTGCGTTTATAGACTTGCAAGTACACTTTTTATAGGTTCTAACACACATAAAAACGAATGAAACTATTTTCTACATGTTTCAAATTCGTCCAAGCTAAGATTTATATATTTTGATTACATTTGGAGTTAAGGAAGTATTCGAAAAACATAAATGAAAAACATTTATTAACGGACATGAAAAAGTTTGGATTCTTCAGATATCTTCTTAAATATCTCCAAAACGGTAAGGGTATCGTGATAATTGGAAGGCCAAAAAGGATTTGTCAGTACTACAAATTTATTTCATGCTTCAGAAAGGTAAGAATGATCGTCTTTCATTATTTATTATAATAAATTACCGCTAATGTTTGCTTTACGCGATGCGATTTGTAAAACCCTTATTAAAAAAAAAAAAAAAAAAAAAAAAAAAAAAAAAAAAAAAAGGGCCCAGTGGGGCGGATACTATAGAGGTATCTGGTTATTGACCATACGGCACACTAGGGAGATAGTGTGGTCAATACTATGCTCCGGCCGCCTGATTTTCCCCTTGGCTGCTTCGACTGCTAGAGTCATTAGCACCCAAGGTACCCATTATTAATTAAATTAATTAAAGGCTGGGTGAGCCTAGGGACGATCTGGGACCCCAAATCCAACCCTCGAACGGCAGCACTAGGAGAAAAAATCTTTAGTGCACGCTCGGGTTTTGAACCTGGTCCTCCAGTTCATTAGTCGAGTGCTCTACCAGTGAGCTAACCTCGCCCCCAAAACCCTTATTGGTAGAGGTAAAGGTGGTATTATGAGCCCCCTCATTATCTATAATTTGAAATGATAGTTCAGTAAAGGCTCTCGCCACTGGAGTGTTCTCGCTCAGCTACAGCTGATAGTTTGTGCGTAAAAATGTTTTATTTGCTTTCTTGATCTAAAAAACTTTGAGAGGTAAGCAATTTGCTTATAATTACAGTATATGTCCATTCAAGATCCATCTAGTTCCTTATTGAATAGTGTAAAGGACATTTCAGAGATTATTTCTGTGTAGATATAATGCAAGTTTTCAAGTAACAATGAATCATTATGCGTGTCAAACTCCAACATGGCGAGGGTTGTAATATGAGCCCCCGAACTTAAGGGCTCTGTAATGTTCACAGAGTAGCTTACCAAATGTGTAAAGAAATTGAATTGAGCACCAGGGCCGCCACATCTCAGAGCCGGGCCCAGGACCAGATCACGGGTCCCCACGTCTCAGAGCCGGGCCCCGACTTCTCAGAGCCAGACTAAAAAGATTCCTAATGAAATATTCTATTCTGGGACTGTACTTGTTTTTTCGTTTATGTACATTCAAAAATATAGATCCAATTCCAATAAATATAGGCTACGCCCGTCTATATTTCGAAACCCCATTATTTTTACAAGCTCATAACCTATACATTTTTTTCTTATTAGCGAGACCCGGCCCGGGCCCCCACGGCGTCCGGGCCCGGGACAACTGTACCCGGCTGTCCCCCCCATGTGGCGGCCCTGTTGAGCACCCATTCACAGGAGATGGGTTAGTTGGATGAGCTTAGTTCATGAATCGCCACAAGAATGTTTTGAAACCAGATGCAACATCGTTTTCACGAGTTTATTGATTTAACAAAGAAGCAGTCGACAATTTCTTAAATATCCAAGAAGCCAAGTACTCAAAACACAACTACCTAGCTGATAGGGGGTTTAAAGTGGATGTGACTAGAATATCAGCTGTTCAAAGTAAAATCCCTCGAATCATTTGATAGGGAGGAAAGAATCTTTTACCTCCGTTCTTGATTTCCCCCCGGGTAAATATGGGCCTATTTTTATCAGATAAACTTGGAGAACTGTGGGTACAACGAATCTGCGAAATGCTGGCACAAAATGATCGCGCTGGCTGTGACAAGGACGTTTACGTTTGTAATTTTTGCAAATAGACGGAAAAGTCATAAATTTAATTCCTTTGTGACTTTTCCGTCTATTTGTTCCTTAATAACGCTTTCCAAGTTACCTTATAAATTATTTTCTACTTTGTAATGCATTTTCAAGATTTTGTAATAAATGAAAATGTCATAAATAAGTCATTTTATTTCTCTTTCTTAGGGGCTCATATTACCAGCGCGAAAAGATTTACTAACAAATTGACATTCGTCGAATTTCTTCTTTTTTTTTAAATACTTAAAGTTACCGAAAAAAGTTCTTATTTCATAAGACTGTTCACGAAATATTGTAGTAAAAGCTATGAACGAATATTCTAAAAAACTTCATAGGCAATTAGAAAAAAAGGGAAAAACAAATTGGGGGCTCATAAAACCACCTTCTCCTCTAAGTTATTATGGTACAGAACTTTTCCTGCCCGGCCTCGTCCGGCTTAGTTTTAATTTTTTTTCTTATGTGTCAATTAAGTATTGACTTGGAAAAGCAAGAATTAGCTGCCAGAATCTGCCAATTTAAAAATGATAACTGATTTTCTGAAAAAATGCACATATCGAAAAGGGAACTTTTCGAAGTTTGGATCTTACAAAGTCAAAAAAAAACAGGAAGGTATAAAAAATGTACACCAACAATTTCATTTACCAGAAAAAAAAATGGAGACATTCTTAAGGCATTTACGTGATAAGTGGCAAACAGCAAACCGAACAAGAAGTGTTATTGAGAAACGTTTTGGTGAGTGACTTGATACAAGTTTGGATTACGATACACAATCAGATGTAGAAGAAGATTTAAGTATATCTGCTATTAGTGGGGAGCTATCGAGTATTCAAGATGTATTTCATTGTTTACTATACTCGAGCGATCCGTATATTTCTAGTATGGGTGCAGAAATTCGTCGACATAAAGAAGAGTTTCATTCCTTCACAAGTGAAATAATTAATTTGTTAAATGAAACGTTACTTGACCAAGAATGATTTATTAGTTTTGATAACTTAATTTTGATTACTTATATTTTTTGTTCTACTTTTGTGTTTTCAATTATTATTTTCGATGTATTTTTTTTTCAATTATTATTATTATTTGTAATACCTAGTCTTGACGCTTTTTGGTGTTGTTGCCTTTAAAAAAGATAAAAAATTTATAGAAAAAAGTACAAAAATTTAATTTAGGTTAACACTTAAAACGTAATAAAAAACGGCCTTTTTTGCTGAAAAGTTAGAAAACAACGGTAAGACGTTATTTCCGACCCCTAAAATAGGGTATATTCGTGATCAGCAAGTCATTTTCTATATGAATCCGTGATAAAATAATTTTGTCCAGCTAGATCAGTTAAAAATACCACTGTGCGCTGGTAGCTAATCTAGGTTACAATATGCCGTCTACCTGCTCCTCTTTCTAAGGTCCCGCCAAAATTACTACTGCAAAAAAGTCCGACTCGCAGGAACTGTGTCATCTTAGCGCGGTTCCATTTTTATCCCTTGTGTCATTTGGAAAGCTTCATATAGAAACAGTTATAATTTTGGTTAGACCCACCATGAAATACATTTATGGCCCCAAATAGGTCACAGTTGACAAGGGTACCCTTACTACCTGACATGGAAAATGACTCCCTGGCCTTGACAAGGTTCGCTCTAGAAACACACTACTTACTGTTTCTTATATTCTTATCTTCTTTTACTATAATACTAATTTTACAGATAAATGAAATTTAAAACAAATGAAAAAAACAACAACTAAAAAGCGATTTAAATAAAGACAAAAACCTGTTCAAAAGAACAAAAGTGCGCCTCGCAGGAGCTGCATAACTAAGCACTTTCCTCAGATTTTGGCTGGTGTAGACTGCATTCCTGAATAATTTGCTTATAATAGCCCATATAGATAAATAAAATAAAAATATGAATAGTTCTGCCCCAAATAGGTCACGGTTGACAAGGGTACCCATACTACCTGACATGGAAAATTACTCCCTGGCCTTGACAAGGTTCGCTCTAGAAACACACTACTTACTGTTTCTTATATTCTTATCTTCTTTTACTATAATACTAATTTTACAGATAAATGAAATTTAAAACAAATAAAAAAAACAACAACTGAAAAGCGATTTAAATAAAGACAAAAACCTGTTCAAAAGAACAAAAGTGCGTCTCGCAGGAGCTGCATAACTAAGCTCTTTCCTCAGATTTTGGGTGGTGTAGACTGCGTTCCTGAATAATTTGCTTATAATAGCCTATATAGATAAATAAAATAAAAATATGAATAGTTCTGCTCTTTTACAGTTTTAATAAGCAGCTGTTTGAATTATTCATTTTGTAATTATTTTCCTTCCATAGTTTTGTGTTCACTTGGTACTACACTACTTAATAAATACACTCAGCTTCACATATACGTCTATTGATCTTGATAAATAATAAAAGAAACGGGATACAGTAATAACGCAGGAAAAGTATACGGCGCCCCCCTTGTAGCAAACATCAGAACTCGACAGCACACATTACGTCATATCAAAACAGAGGCACTCTACTGGGAGCTTCGCGAACCTACGTTTGGCGGGAGAATTCAATTCAAACATAGACTAAAGTAACACCCCTTCTGATGGATCGATTTAGTTAATTTTTTACAAAACTTCTTTCTTATTAGATACCCAGGACGTACAAAGAGTTTCGTAACTATACAACAGAAATTATGACCGGTATGAGGAAATTAGTAATTTTTGTTCTGAGTAAACTCCCCCCCCCCTTATAGCGAACTGATTTAGTTTATTTTTACAACCACTTTTTCTCTTTAGACGACCACATGGGCGTATATAAGGGGGGGCTGAGAGGGCTGCAGCCCCCCCCCCCCCCGAAATTTTGATTTCATCGGTAAAAATTTCATAAAACCCTTAAAAATAAATGAAATAAGATCATTTAGTTCATAAAACATATTCTATTTTGGGTGTAATAGCGTTTAAGTTGGCTAAAACTCTTCCAAGATCTAAATTATTAGTATCCCATACACCGGAAATGGTCTCAGCCCCCCCCCCCGAAATTTTCCCAGCCCCCTCCGAAATTATTTTCTATATACGCCCTCGACGACCACAACGAATACCGAGTTTATATACCGAATTATTTATATATAATTTGGGTCCGGAGTAAACCTCACGCTCTGAAAGTGATAAAACACATTTCAAGCGTTAAGCACTTATTTCTCCGATTGATACCGCCTAATCGAAAATTTCTTCGTTTTTTGTAGAGAATTTATTAAGTTTTCGAAAGGTTATTATCCATTTACCACGATCTCCCAACCGTTTTCGAGATATTAAGGAAAATATAGGAAATCCCAAAACTTTTCATGTATGTTAATAAAATATTTTATTCGAATCCTTTCTTAACTCCAAAAGTAACCAAACTTTAAACGTCTTAGTTTAGATGAATTTCGAACATGCAGAAGAGATTTCAAAAGAATCCCATGATTCAAAGTACCCTAACCAAAAACATTATTCGACAAATAAATTTATATATATATAGTCGTTTCCAAAAGTAATCAGACAAATAAAATGTTTAAATAAAGCTTATAATTCAGAACTGCTTTTTCTTTTTTTTTCTTTTTTTTTTTTTTTTGCTACATATTAGAACGAAGTTGACACTACGAACTTTCCTCAGAATTTAGGTAGTGTAAACTGCTTTCCAGAATAATTTGCTTAAAATATCTTATACAAATAAAATAAAAACATGAATAGTTCTCTTTTGATTTTGTAATGAGTAACTGTTCAATTGTTAATTTTGTAATTAATTTGCTTCCAGAGTTATGTTTACACATGGTACCTACTACACTACTTAATAAATACAAAACAACTTCATATTTTCGTCTTTTGATCTGACGCAGGAACAGGATACAGATCCTCTAATGGTAGAGAACGCTCCCTGCGGCGGCTTTGCGAACCTACGTTTGGCAGGCTAATTCTATTGAAATATATGACAAAGTAAAATTTCCTTTCCGATTGACGGATTTAGCTCATTTTTACAACACTTCTTTCTCATGAGTTACCCACGACGTATACCGCGTTTCGTTACAATACAGCAGAAATTACGACCGGTATGAGTATATTAGTAATTTGGGTCCGGAGTAAACCCCCCCCCCACCCCTCCTAATGAACCAATTTAGATTAATTTTACAGAGCATTTTTCTCTGTAGATAACCACTACGAATACTGAGTTTCGTCGAAATATAACAAAAATTACGACTGGTAGTGGCGAATTGGTAATGTGGATCCGGAGTAACCCCCCCCCCCCTCCTAATGAACCGATTTAGTTTATTTTTACAACCCATTTTTCTCTGTAGATTACTACTGCGAATACCAAGCTTCGTTGAAATATATCAAAATCTACGGCGTGCATGGTCAAATTAGTGCTTTGGGTCCGGGGTAACCCCCCCCCCTTTCCGTTTGACCGATTTTGTTGGTTTACGAACTCGTTCAATCGTTTGCTAATTGAACGCTATATACCAAGTTTCGTGACGAAAAAACAAAAACTCTGGCCGCTATCGTGTTAACAGACATATATATATAAATAAATTTTAACGGGGGTCGATAAAGATTTGAGGAAATTTTTGAAAAATTCAGTCAGGAGTGCAACCTCAATAGCTACTTTCCTTCGGATGAAAGTGCTAAAAAGAGAATTCCGATTACTTTTGCAACCTATGAAAATCCTTATTTTTCTCAAATTTCAGCTTATTTTGATCCTTTAGAAATGGCATTGTATGACTATTGATAAAGTAACATGCCAAAGGATCGTAATATGTAGAAATTCTTGCAAAATAAGTAAGTCGTAACAAAACGAGAAGTAAGAGTAGATTAAAACATGACATTCATAGGTCACAAAAGTAATCGGAATTATGAGTTTTTCTTAATTCTAAGCCCTTGTTCTGGACGTTATCGCATCAACTTTGTTCTTAATGTGTAGCAAAGAGTCATTCCTGACCCTAACGTTAACACATCTGCAAAATAATCGTAAATTACCGCAGGCAGGAGATCGTATAGAATGATGTTGATGAGACCCATCTGTGTTTAGATTCTATGCCGGAAAAGGACTGTAAATTAAAAGAAACCAGCCAAGTGATCAGTAACCTTATTTTAACGGTGTCGAACATCATAAAAATATCTATAATATAAAAATATAAAGATATAAAAATATATATATTAGGCTGCTGTTGGAGAGGGATGAAAGAAGAACTGTCCAAAAAGCACGCCAGGATCCCTCAATAAATGCTCCTACCATAGCAATGGGGCTTCAATAAGAAACTAGAACGAAGGTGAACCCAGAAACAATAAGAAGGGCCCTCCAGAGAAACAATTTGAATGATAAGGTAGCTAGGGAAAACCCTTTTATACCTTTAGCTAATAAGAAAAGTCAGTTTGTAGATATGCATACATTCATGTATGCATACTTTTATATCAAATAAAAGTATGCCCAAATGCTTCTTTGAGCTCAAGAATGCTGCTATCAATTAATGGCATTAAAATAGATACATCTTTTTATTTTATGTGTATTTTATTTTCTATTGTAAAATTACCTTATAATATGCTACAAGTCATAAGCTTTTGCCTAGCTAAAGGAAAAAGAGGGAATTGCAAAATAAAGTACCCACATTTTCCATTTTATTGTATTTTATTAATTGGGTTTTTACTGTTGAATCGCTGAAAGGACATTATATTTTAAATTTCTTACCATTAATATGATTGCATATTGACAACAGAGATTTTAGAATACCAGTAAATTTTCAACTGTGTTAAAGAAACTCAGCGGTCAGAAAAAAAAAAAAAAAAAAAAAAAAAAAAAAAAAAAGTATTGTATATCCAGAATAACTTTTATCTAATTTAAGTAAGAAATCAACTTTGTATTATAACCTGGGTTTTGAGGTTTTAGTAACATTTAATATTGAAAGAATTGTTCAAAAGAATAACTGGAGTATTCTTTAAAAATTTCCTTCTGCTGCTCTCATGATAGACCCATGAGTGAAGACTTTTTAGAATTTATTTTTCACCATCTTCAAAAAATTTTTTCTCCATATAAAAAATCAACAAAACAAAAAATAACAATAATAATTAAGATTCTAGATACACTATCTTACATATTATTAAGTCCTCTGCAACTATACAAGTGCATATATCTAACTTGGTAAATGATCTAAGATTATGTATTATTTTAGACTCATTACCTAGCTTATCACCATTGAAAACGAGCAATTTAAAACAAATATAAAAGAACTGTATTATCTTCAGACTATTTTGCATAGAAAACTGGTTTGCAATTGAACTATTTCTATAATAGGTAATATGTTCAGTTTAGAAACAGTGTTAACTGGCGTGTTTACATTGTATGGCTTCTTTATTTATTTATTATTATTGTTTTTAAGGAGGTTTCTTAATGATTATTTTAATTCTTTTCTTTTTGTTTTTAAAAATTTATATAGAGAAATAATTTTTTGAAGGTTGTGGAAAATGAATCCCAAAAAATCTTCACCCATGGGTCTCGCATAGGCAGAAGCAAATTTCTGAAGAATACTCCAGTGATTCTTTAGAGCAATTATTTCAATATTATATTGATGAACATGATTGGGTAGTTCTTTTAAAGGATCTTCTTTGTGTCTATGTCTATAATTTTCTACTATGAAAATACTGCTAATGTCAATAGCAGCAGTGCCTCTCCTGTTAGCCACGCTTTCACGTGTCCAGCCCGCACGTGGATTTAAGCCTGGAGGCTTAAGCCCGAACGTAGGAAGTAGGCCACTTAGGCTAGGGGGTCTCCTCCTCTGCACGCCTGGGCTGCTAAGGTCCAGCCGGAACTGAGTCGGTCCCCAGGCCTTTTACGGGCCACCCAGAGCAGTAATCCATGATTTTATCCATGGATGTTTGTGGACCATTTTAAAAATCCTAATCTAGTTACATATATAATATGTAATTGTTGGGGATAAATTTTACTAGATTGCCGCCCTAATACTTGACAACTCAGGAAAAATCAGAGGTGCATGAAAAGTTGTTATTAGTTCTCTAAAAAGATAAGGTGAGAACATAAAATGAAATTATTTTAGTCTGAAATTGAGGGGGATTTGTAACTTGATAGTAAGTGATAGTACTTTAGCCAATGCATTATTATCGTGGTATAGATGTGAGCATTAATGTCTCTTCTACATTTGAGTTTCTCTTTTGTAAAAGGGGGAGAGCAGTGTAAGCAGCAAAGGGCCATGGGTTAGGGGAGATAGCTAGCCAACCTAAAATGCAACTAGGTGCCATCTTGAGGTATTCTAAATGCTTATTATATACATTTCTTCACTTTTGAGGATTTCAAAACATTTGTGAATTAACCCTTAAGCTGCTCCGGACTGATATATCAGTCCGGAGAGAGCAGTGCCCCGAGTGCTACTATTATAACCCGGGTGATATATCAGTCCGGCTTCTTTCTGCTTGGCTGCTATGAGCTATTATATCAGTCCTTCTACTATTGCCATCTTTAGGCTGTTTATAGAACCTACAGCATCCTTCAAAGCCGATAGGGGGCATAGGATTTCACTATTGTCACCTTAGTTTTTTTTACTGCTGGAAACCATTGTTTCTCTTTATCTTTATTTACACAGCATATTTCTCTAGTATATTTTGAGATTTTCAAGTGAAAAATTGTGTGTGTAAATATTTCTAAGAAAATTTATTCTGAAAAAGAATTGTTAGAACTTTTGACTGGTGCGAGTGAAAGTGAAGCGGAGTATTCTTCGGATGACGTTGAGGGTTCTGATAATGTATCCCAAAATGTTTCTGTTGGAGAAACACCTGGAAAATATATATTGTTTAAATATATTTTCCACAGCATATTTATTTATTATGATTATTAGGTTAATAAAAGTGGAGTGGTTTGGAACAACCTACATGAAGGATCATTTTTAATACATTTTATATTTTTACTTGTTTTTACTTTTATTTTGTTTTAAAATTGCTCTGCATCTTGGGTGATAAGTGAACATTTTATTTGCCTGTGGATATGTGCATATAAAGAAATGGACTGACAAGGAAAAAGGAGGCAGAACTTCACACAGACAAATATGGGCATAGGTAGTATCGATTATTAAGTTATACATACAACACAATAACATAGTAAATCCAGTTGCCTCTTTTTATCACTTGTAAGTGAAAAAGTTTAGTCCAGTGAGTTATAAAATTACAATTAAAATTGAATAAAAAAAATGGATGGATAATACTCCATAATAATGGAAAATATCATAAATGACAAGTTTTTTTTATCTATACTTTTAAGAGTATTACCACTATACATGTACGAACTTGAAGCCACTATTACTCATTAATTTTTTTTTTTTAATCTATTATTTTAAGACTATAATTCAAAAAGATTTCATACAAAACATAGATAAGATTTTGATCAATATTTATGACTGATTTGAAAATAAGTTGAATACATGAATTTATACCAATAATTCAATAAATTAACTTTTACAGATTTTAGATAAAACAGCTTCATAATATAAATCCCAATAAATAACAAAAACTTTAGTTACTGTAATAAACAAGGGGGCTTGCTTTATTTCTGTCGGCATAAATTGTACAGAACAGGCTATAGAAAACAATATTTCTCATACAATAACAACTTTTAAATAGTATTGTCTATTCTGTCTTATAATATTCCTTGATATTGAAAGTGAAAATATAAAAAACGATAACACAACTAATTATAATTTTATCACACACACACACACACACACACATATATGTATCCAACTTCCCAATAAATATATTCTTCGCTTCACAGCCATTGTAGCATATGCATCCAATATTTTTGTAAACACAAATCTGGTCATATTCTATTTAAAGAATTCTTCATTTAAAAAGACTCGAGGAAACTTTATCAATTTACACACTCTTTTATAGTTCTTCCCATCTAAAAAATAAAAAATAAAAAAAAAAATGCAAATTAAAACTGATAATATTGGAAAAAAAAATATTAAATTACACATTTTAACAGAAAATAACGTTATGCGGGTGATTTCTTGCCTATTCTACAGTTTTATTTTATGAGGGAGGGAATTGCTGAATGAATAATCTAATGCTAAAGATATATATAAAACAAAAAAAAAAATCAGTCCTGTAACAGGCCACGAGGGCCCTGAGGGGCAGATACTATAGAGGTATCTTATTCATGACCATACAGCACACAAGGGAGATAGTATGGTCAGTACTATGCTCCGGCCGCCTGATTTTCCCCTTGGCTGCTTCGACTGCTAGAGTCATTAGCACCAACCAAGGTACCCATTATTAAATTAATTAAAGGCTGGGTTGGCCTAGGGACGGTCAGGGAGGCCGAATTCAACCCATGAACGAAGACACGAAAAAATCTTTAGTGCTTGCTGGGGATTTGAACTCAGGTATGGAGTAGTTAATAGGGTTAAAATAAATTTACTTTTCTTTTTATTGTCAATTTGTTCGTAGCATATATGTATCATCAGACTTGATAATTGTACTTTTAAATTTGTACAGATTTCAAATAAATAAATAAAAAATAAAATAAATAATTCAAGTTCTTACATTTTCAGCTATTAGCTCTGATGAGACACAAATATTATTCAGTAAAACATGCCAAGAAAACATTTAATGAAGAACATACATGTAGACAACCAGAGATAGACAAACGGACCTACTACAGCCACATCTCGTATAACTCCCAAGCCCCCAGATGTTATGGTCTCCCAAAAATCCATAAAATCAATAATCCTTTATGCCGATAATCATTTCCATTATTATTTCGTTGAGAGGAGATCATTGACTGTTGGGAATGTGAAGGTAGAATTCATCAGGATTCGGTTGTGGTATCTTAGTAAAACTATATTTTTTATAAGAAAATGAGTTTTTTTTTTCTTGCCGACATTTTGGCTTGAAATTCAAGCCTTCATCAGGTTGGCGATTTCCAATATAAGCTCACCCTCCTTTCAACTGAGCAAATTTCTCCAAACTTTCCTCCAAACCCTAATCCATAATAACCATTATTTTGTACAGAATGCCTCAAACCTCAAAAAACAACTCCACTCCATTAATATCACTCAAAATCGCATTCTCTCTAGAAGCCCAGTCCCTCTTCACCAACATTCGCATAGATAAGGCTGTAGAAATAATTGACAAAAATTGGAAACCAAGAAAACAGCCAAAAACCAAGCTATCCTGACACTCCTATCTAGAATCCCTATCCCTCTGTTACAAATCTAGATACCTACTATTCCAAGGGTGCTAATGACCCCAGAAGTCGATGCACCAAAAAAAAAAAAAAAAAAAAAAAAAAAAAAAAAAAAAAAAGAAAAAAGAAAAAAAAAAAAAAAAAAAAAAAAAAAAACACTATTCCCAGAAAAATTCTTCAAACAAATTTCTGGCCTTGCTATGAACAACTGTCTCTCTTGACTGAAATATCTCCCTTAATGACCTACTCAATCACACTCCCAATGTTACCCAACGCCAGTACAATCTTCCTTAAAAAAAATATGTCAACGACCTCTTCCTCATTATTAATTAATCCTAAAGGAATCACTGAAATACTAACTGCTTTTAATTATTAGCACCTGCAGTTAAAACGCCTTATTGAGACTGAATCAAACAACTCCCTCCCTTTCCAAGACATTCTCCTTATAAGAAACCCCGATGGTTTAATATCCACTGATATGTATACAAAAATGTGGTACTGACAAGAAGATTCCAGCACTTCAGATGTGCGGAAATAACAGATCCTGAGGCTGTCCCTGTTTGACACCCCAAAGGATCAGAGAAGTCATCAAAGACACTGGGTTGTTATAAATAACTCAGTGATTTAGTACAATAGACCTGTAGGTCAATTTTTTTTTCACAGAGGAAACCCTGATTGTCTATCCAATCAATGAATGCTGTTGAATTTTGAGGGAGGTAGTCGATCTATGTCAAGAATTGGACTAAAACAAAAGAAAAAAAAAAGAATGATACTGCAAGATATATATAACTTTTTTCTTTAAGGACATTCTTCCATGTAGAAATGGTGTCAATATCCTTGCCAAGGACAACTACTTTTATTTTGCCAGTATTTACTTCAAGCTTATTTCCTTAGAAGTAGCACAGCAAGTAGCCAGTGACTCTTACCCCCTCTCCACTTAACAATAAATCATTGGGCAAGGCTAACTCCTGAATATCATGAGATTCTTTTATGTTATTTCTTAAAATAGATAGCAACTTAGGGGAGAGGTGATGCAGAATGACTCGGTGATTCTTATTGGTACTAAAGAATCATAATTTTGAGTTGTTTGTATTCCTGCACTATCATAAAAGTGGGTTATTATAGTAATAATTGTTCTTCTTGACTAATGATATCAAATTTTATTAAAAAAAAGTCCAACTCGCAGGAACTGCATCATCTTAGCGCGGTTCCGTTCATATCCCTTTTGTCATTTGAAAATCTTAGAATAGAAACAGATAATATTTTGCTCGGCCTTTGTTCAAAGGGGTAAATGCCTTTACCTGGTCGGGTCCGTCAGACCCTAGAATCCTCTTCTACAGATACTTCATTTCATACGTTTCAATGCATTGGAAAATATCAAAATTGTTCACATTTTCTTGTGTTCTTTTACTATAGTAATAATTCTACAAATAAAATCGATTAAAAAATAAAATAAAAAAAACAGCAGCATAAAGGCAATTGAAAATATTCAAAAGACGTCATCGAATCTCTTTCTCTTGGCAAGCTATATTTCTAACAATGAATTGTTTTTCTTATTTTACTTAAACTGTTTTATTGTCAAATACATTATCCAACTATAAGCAATTAAAAAATAACAAGGTATAAAAACAGACAAAAAGAACCGTTCGAATAAACGAAATCAATTACTTCAAAGTTTAAGCACTTATTTCTCCGATTGACATCACCTAATCAAAAATTGTTTCAGAATATTTTTTGTAGAAAATTTAGAAAGCTTTCAAATAGTTTCTATCCACTTATCACGATTTCCCAACCGTGTTCGAGATATTAATGAAAGTATACGAATTTCCCAAAACTTTTCATGTCTGTTAATAAAATATTTTATTCAAACCCTTCCTTAACTCCAAACGTAACCAAAAGTTTAACATATTAGTTTTGATGAAATCTGAACATGCAGAAAATGTTTCAACTGAATCCCATGATTTTAAGTACCAAAACTAAAAACGTTATTCAGCAACTATTTTTCCAATTGTCTCAAAAACGGTTAAAGCTATCGCCTTAAAAATGGTTTCATTCGTTTTCTTAGGCCAAGAAGCCTATAAAACGAGTACTTGCATGCATATGAAATAAGCGGTACGATTTTTTTCGCATTCGCTCCAAAAACCATGTTCCGGTGGACGGATTCTGCTGGTAACCTTTCAAATTAGACCAAAGATTTTTGTACCAAATTTCATCAAAATCGGACCATTAGGGGCATCGGGAAACCGTGAACAGACTAATATATATATATATATATATATATATATATATATATATATATATATATATATATACACACACACAAATTTGAACCACCGTTATTTTCGGTCTCTAGGGGTTCTGAAACGCAAAATTTTCTAGTCGGCACTTCCGGATTGTTTCATGAGATCAACCTTATAAGCGGACTTCCTCCCTATGAAGGGAGGGAGGAACTGCGCTAAAAGTTGCAAAAGTTCCTATTTTTCAATCTTTCATGCAAATTTCCAAAAATATTTAAAGAGGAAATAACATCTACGCATCCTCTTCTGTATTATCTGTTATATTTAATGGTATCAAATAATAAGAAAACTATCAATAATTAGAGGTTACCTGTTCATATTTTAAACAAATCTGTTTCCAAAAGTCTTTTAAAATTGCAGCTTGACTCCCTAAATCCTGAAATAACCAAAATGAAGGAATTGAATTAGAAAAAAAAAATGGAGAATGCAATTTCAGTGGAACATGGATAATTCAAACTTCCATAATTTTGAAACTGTCTTAAATTTGAATATTTCTCTTGGTCGCTAGAATTTAGTGCATAAACAAGGCAAAAAAAAATGTGGTTAATTCAAATAAAATGTTGAATAATTTGAATTTTTTTCGAATCTGAACTTCCAATGGGAAGAGGAGAGAGAGGTGGCCAATCTTAAATCCTGTCAATATATTCCCCCTGAGGGTAACTGCTTTAAAAAAGCGGGATTTTTAAAATCAAACAAAAGTGGAATAAGTCGCATAGATTTTGTAGACAATTTATAGCCACTGGACGGATGGGAAGATATCATTCCAGACTGTCGGTCGTTCGGACATCACTAATGTCGATGAAGATGTCGCAGTGTGTGGTGACTTAAGGGAAGCCAAAATAATCACCGATGTTCTCAAAGATATTCGCAGCTTTTCAGAAGCATGATGATGAAGACGATAAATCAGGTAATGAAGGTGAGTCTACAGTAACGCCCATTCCAAGAGCAGTCGAATCACTCTTGTATATAAAGGAATTAAGACGATTTATAGAAAGTAAAAATGATGTCAGTAAGAATGTTTTTAAATCCTTAAATGTTCTAAAATCTTTTTTGATCTCTGACAGGCTTCAATTAAAGAAGCAAACAACAATTTCAGACTTTTTTCAAAGACTTCTATTTTTACTTTTTTTGAAAGTTATTTATTACTTATGTACTTAATCATCAATTTGTGCAATTTTTGTTTTTCTTTAGATAACATTTATGTAATTTCTTTTGTTTTAATGAAAAAAACTGTGTGAAAATATGGAGTTTGATTTTGTAGCCCTTTATTTTCAAAAAACTTGTGTAGTTCGAATTTTGGATAATTCGAACTGTTTCATCAGCCCCTAGGGGTTCGAATTATCCAAGTTCTACTGTTTATACAAAATTCATTTACATGAAAAAATAATATTTGTATATTGTTATAATAATATATTTTTTGCATATTATAATAATATATACAAAAAAATAATTCATTTATATAAAAAAAAATATATAATAATAATAAGATTTATTTATATAAAAAAAAAAATACTTGAATTGAGTATTAATGTAAATATTGGAAGTAAACATTTTCTAAATTAATAGTCATTAGAAACAAAAATTGAACTGATATTCAAAAATATTATTATATAACAATAAGCATAAAAAAGATGAAGTAAAATTACTTCATAAAAGGTCTGGTTACATTTTTATTAATACACATTTACAGTAGAAACTCGATTATCCGGACCTCCATTATCCGGACGCTCTGTTATCCGGACGACAGGACGAAGCCATTGACGTGGTGTTCAGGTGGCTTGAGAGACAAGAAGAGGCAGAAGCTGTGCAGCTTCTACAACTCCTTCTACAACTTCAGCGACTTCGAGATATGGCGGCGTCCAAGAAATGGAAGGCAATGAAGCAAACAAAAATAATCGATTTTTTTAAACCTTCCTACCTGTTTTAAATTAGTTTCTGTACTTAACTGTGAACATAGATTATTACATTTACATACATAAACATATTATTAACTATTATATGGCTTTAAATTTTCAATAAAGAGTTCATAGTTTTTGAAACTTTTTTAATATTCCATTATCCGGATTTTCGATTATCCGGACTGACCTTGGTCCCAATTAGTCCGGATAATTGAGTTTCTACTGTATTTCAATAGGAGATATTCTTATTTTCATGTCTTCAACTAGTCTCAGAAATAAAACTTAGGAACATTTTAGTTCAGGTTGTTTTACTCTTCATGGGGGGTTTCTTGTTCTTTTACAAAGAACATGATATATAGAATAGAAACTGCTGATAAGTATAAAGCATTTGAGCCTTATCCTAGGATGATCTTCCCCAGTTAAGGGCACATTCAAACTAATAAAATGAATATGGCCGTTGTCATTGAACTGCTTAGAATCAATATTTTCAAAGTTAAAATTTGATTTTCATAGGAAACTTTTGTCAATAAAGAAATTGTAAAATAAATAAAGATTATCAACATTCCTCAATTCAGGGAATGATAAACCCGGATTTTTTGCCCTTAAACACTAGTAAACCAAAACAAACATTCCTCAATATGATCTATTATTTTGAATGATATATTATTAAAAAAATTTATCTTCGTATACTCTGCACTTATCCTAATACGAGTATTTTATTTTATGTTTATTTTTATGAGTTTGTTTTCTATATCAAGCATTTTAACATTTTTTGAGTCAAATGTGCGTTTTAATAGCATGAGATGATCCAAGTAGTTCTGGATCAGACCCATCTGTATTTATTCTCCTACATGTACTTGTTCACACGAAGCTCAATTAACTTGATATACAGGGTGTCCAGTATTGAGATGTCATAACTGTAGGGGTTTATTCTGCACGTCATTTGTAGTTCAGTGACGCAGAAATGAGCGTTCTATCTGAACATGTAGCACAGCTACTCAATCTTTTGATTATTTTATTTTTCATTTATTTTTACTTTTTACGGTGCATCAACATTGGGGCCATTAGCGCCGACATCCAAGGTGCAGCAAGGAATTTTCTCAATGAGCCATAAGATGAGAAAATATCTGCCACCGATGGGAATCGAAACTACCAGCTACGGCATGGGAATCTAAAGTGTTAGCCACTAGACCATGGGGGCACCCCTACTTTTGTTTAGTTTAAAAATTATAGTTTTTTTTTTTTATATAAAAAACTGTGTTTTCGAGATTTTTTAGTAATGTATCGTAAACAACGACCACATTTTTGGAATCTACATTAAATTCCCAATAAGAAACACCTGTTATTGAAATATTAACGTGTTAATGATACATTAATGATATATTAGTGTTTTGTTAAATTATTCACACTTTTCTTTATCAGCTATTTGATGACTTAGAGGTTTGCCTCCGCCTCAAAAGTTCCATTATTTAATAAGCTTTAAAATGCTACCTCATTGATTCAGAAAAAAATTGATTTGAATCTATTTTTTCTCATTTCTATGTCAAAACCAATAAATGTGCTTTAGCATGAAGGAGCATGATATCTCAATGCGGGACACCCTGTATAATTCTTGTAGACTTCCACATTATTTAATTTTTTAAGGTCTTCTGGATGTGACTGTGTCGATGTTTCACCAGACATTCTGCCGGCTTCCTCAGGGCTTCTAAAAATGAAGAAAGGCTTCAGTCCAGGTCTTATTATTCCTGCTCAGGGTCATAGGCGGTCTTTCCAGACCTCCGATTGGTCGACTCTTCGCACGCTGTTGGGTTCCGTGCAGCCAACCAAATCTTCTGTTTTCTGCGGGATGACAAGTGTCCATAATTTACTGCTTGTTTGGTAACATCTCTATTGAAATTCAGGGGATATTTCACTTCTTCTCCGATAATCCTTTCACGTGTTGGATACCTCGGTGTTATCGAACTCTATGGAGTGATTTGTGCTAAAGAAATGTTCTGGGATTGCTGATCTTATTGTATCAATGTTCTTGATACTTTTTATGTCCTTTGAGTCTTGTAGAAATTAGTCTTCCAGTTAGTCCTATGTACTTCTTCCACACATGCATGGAATGCTTTATATAACTTGTGTCCTCAATCCTAATTCATCCTTGTAGTTCGGGAGCAGGTGGCTAATCTTCGTATTGGAAGTGAATATGGTTTTGATTTTTTAGAGAATTTAGTATTTTTTTTTTTTTTCTTTTTGGAGAAGGACTCCAACCAAGTATTCATCTATCTATCTTCATTTTCAAAAGAAGCCCCGAGGAAGCAAGCAGAATGTCTGGCCAAAAGTCGGCAATTGCCAAGTTGACACATCCAGAAGAGCTTAAAACAATAAATAACTACTAAAGTATAAAAGATTAAGTAAATCTTCTGGCATGCCTATGTTCTTTGTCTAAATTTTTGCATACATTCATAATGTTATCAGCGGGTTTATAATGCTGTATGTTTTATTTAGTAAATTTTATTTCAATTTTCCTATTTCTTTGTTGTTCAAATGTGTGAGTATTCTTTGCCCATTAGTCAGATATATAAAAAATTATGTCTGTATTAATAATCCTCGAAGTGCCATGCCCCTATATATATCCATGTGCCTAAAACTTTCCCTCAAGGCCACACCCGTATATATCCGCACCCCAAAGACTTTCCCTCAAGGCCACGCCCATATATAACCAGACCCCCTCCTTGAGTCCGTTTCTTGTTTTATTTACTGAATCTTCTTGTAATTTATTATGTTCACCTTTCGATGATTTAAAGCTACTTACTTGTTCTTGTTATCACATATTTTATTTCAATTTTCTAATTTAAAATTATATCTTCTCTTTTTTTAAGTTATCTAGTAATGCAAACTATTTTTAATGTAAAACATTTTAGTTAGCATTGTAACAAACTTTATATTATTATATGCTACCAAGCCAAGACCCTAGCCAAAGAAAACGCTCTGACCAGAAGACAAATCAGGGAGGCAATTGAAATCCAGAAGTATCCGGCCAATTTCAATAGAGAAGATGGACTCATCCTTTCTAACACATGGCGGCCCATCATGAAGAGGATAGAAGTCAAGCCACCCACGCAAGACCATCAGCGCCCCGAACGGACAACTGAAGAAACGGACGGAGACAGCCGACTCCCCATTGGCCCACAGCCCCCCAAGCTTATTGGCTCGCACAATCTCCGACCAAGGCGTATAAAGGGAGCCCAGACCAAGGACGGACTCATTCCCTTACCGACCAGCAAGGATGAGTGAAGGCCCGAAGAAGCCGGAGAGGAATCCGGCGAAATATTGCGATGTTAGGAGAGGAGCAAGACCGCTGGAGACAGATGCCGAATGAACAACACATATATATATATATATATATATATATATATATATATATATATATATATATATAAATTGGAAAACATAATTAAAGAGGTATTTGGATTTTTAAATTTCCTTACTGGGATGGTTTAAGCCCATGTTTGTTCGGCTTCTATTGCTAGAAGTGTTGGTGTTGTTAAGATACATTGTTCTTTACAGATTTTTTCAGTAACTTCAGCTCTTCTTCCTCTTTGCTGCGTATATCATAACAGCAACCCAGCAAGGAGGCAGAAGAGCTGAGGAATTTGACAAAATCTGTTGGAATGCAGACAAAAATGTATCTTAACAATATTTCCATTACTGGTGAATAGAGTCAAAAAGGACATTGAACCTGATATCTTCTGCCAAAATGAGAATTATTACTATATATATTTTTAAATGAAAAATTCACAAGATTTTTTATTATAAATGGAAAACTATTATACTTACATTATCAATGAGGATAGTTGGAATGAAAATAACTTTGGGCGAAAGACTATTGGTTTTATCTCCATGAATCTTCAGGAGTTCATTGCCTTCACTCCCGTTAGCACACTCCCAAATACTACTCCAATCAAGGCCGTAGTCATTAGCACACTATAATAAATTAATAAGGAATAAATTAATAAGATTTTAGATACAAAAAAAAGAACAATAATTAAAAGAATTACCTTCATAAAGAAGTTTTAACAGAAATACTAACCAAAAATATTCCGATATAATAGGCTGATTTGTTATAAGATCATTACTATTAGTTCTATTTAAACAAAAAATAAATAAATAAGATAAAGAGGAGATATTAGTTGATTGTTATTGTTCAACTCAATGAAATCTGATTAGCATCAGATCCTAATGGATCTTTGCCTTTTGAGGGTATCCAAGAATTCACCCAATTTTTGGCTACTTCCTATGAAGTGAAATGCTACTCAAACAAGCCATGACTGGGACAAGTGGAATTTAGAAGGAGCAATTACTGGTGAATAGAGCAGGTGCAGTAGGGACATCCCATTGACGTGCTTGAAGTTTTCTTGACAACTTTTGCAGCATATGGGCAAGCATTCCCATGCTGAAAGATCAGTTTGTCATGTCTTTTGGCATATTCTGGTCATTTGAGCTTTAATTCTCAGCTAAATTGCATCAACTGCTGCTTGTAACATGGGATGGTTTCGTACGGCTGGAGAAGCTCACAATAGACCATTTCGAGCTGATAGCATCAGATGCACAGCATTAGCTTCTTGCCATGAATAATCAACTTGAACGTTTATGTGAAAAAACAGTGTTCAATGTTTCTTGGCTTGAGTTCATACAGAACATGACACACTTGTTTTTACATTGTAGTAAATTATTGGCCATATAACCACTCCGACTCAGCATCTTTACTGACGTTCCTTCATGTTCTTTGACGCTGGTGCCCAAATCAAGACTTTTAAAATGCTGGAACCAGTACTCACAAGTTTTTATTGATAGAGCATTTTCCATAAGCTTCACAAAGTAATCAATACCCATCAGCTGCATACTTAATCGCAAAAAAAAAGATCATCCCACAAATACAGTCGAGTTGGAACGAAGATTGACATGGTTTGAGCACAAAGAAAGTTTGTTGTTTAAGCAGGCTACACACGGTCAGGCAGGCCTGTCAGTTTGGTCTGAACAGTCCGCCTGAACGTGTATATATTCTGGCTGGTCTGTCAGTTACGACTGTTCAGGCAGCCGGAATATATACACTGTTCAGGCGACCGGCTTTAAGGTGGACTATTCAGGCCAAACTGACAGGCCTACCTGACCGTGTGCAGCCTGCTTTACTCTTCAGCAAAATGAAGCAGACAGATTTTCAGAAGGGAATTATGATGATTTAACATGATTATAAATACAAAATGTCTTATAGGATTATATAGCAGTAATGCCATCTTATCTAATTCCCTCAAAATTTTATTTTAAACCTAGTAATAAGAATCAGTTCCTTTCCTTTGGGGTCACCAAGGTAACATTGTTGGCCTAAGAATTGCCCCATCGAAGTATTGCAGGTGAGAGTGGTTGAATATTGAGGAGATATAAGGCTATGTTTGTCCTTTCCTCTTATTTTTATGAGGCTTAATAGGAACCTTATCTTTTTCTTTCATCCTTTAATTTCTAATTCTACTGCTCCTTTTATTTAAGGGAGGCATTTTTGGCTTTATACATTTCATCCTCCAAAACGTCTGTCAATATGTACTTCAAGCTATTTGGTTCAGTCTTTGGTATTAATCTATGTTTCCCTAACCTGGAGAGAAGCTTTTATTAGTCCAAGGTTTTTTAGGAGGACAAGGACAAAACAGGACTTTGTGGATTCAAAACAACTCTATGATATGACAAGAATTTTTAGCAGATACTAACCTTTTTACCACTTTCTTCTGGATTGACTTTCCCCGCAATCATGCAAGTAAGAACTTCAGCTCTTTTCAATTCATCCGACACTCTAGTTATAACACAGGCATGAATTTTATTTCCCAAACACTCAGGAGGGCCATGCTGACATTTAAAAATATATTTGGATGGTCCAATCTTTTCTGTCTGCAAAGTACATTTTCGAAAAAAATAATCTTAAGAGATTTATTTATTTCTTATTAAATATCAAACTACAAATAGGAAATACAAGACTAATACAGTGACCATTATGGCTACTTATCAAAGAACCAAAAAAAATTATTTACATTAAGTAATTTTCACTTATTTTAAATTAATTTTCAAAAGATGTTACATAAAATTTATACACATCTGATGATACAGGTTATTTGACCTAGGATATCAATTTAATTTTAATAAATAATACGATGTATATAGAAAAGAAAAATAAAAACAGAAACAAAAACAACATACGGAAATAAAATTAGAAGAAAAAGAATATTACACACCTGTGCTTTCCCATATGGGACATAATCGATGTTCAAAAGACTAGGTATCTTTTCTACAGCGGGCAACAATTGCCTAACAAAAAAACTTCGAGAATCAGGACAAAGGCATTCATAATATACAGCAATATCTAAAATTGGTGTATCTCGCTTCAGTATTAGTATTTCACTGGTGTGAGTCAGCTCCTAAAAATTATTAAACTAATATAGTTAAATAGAAACAAATAAAAATTTGGCTATATTAAAAAAAAGAAAGTGAGATCAAGAGAGAACTCAATTTTGTAAAAACATATCATCTGGTATATATATATGTGTGTGTGTGTGTGTGTGTGTGTGTGTGTGTGTGTGTATACATACACAGGGTGTCCCCCAAAAAAACTGCCAAACTTCAGGAATCGATGCAGGATGAAAAAAAGTCCTTTGGAATATATGCTAACTGTACGTAAGTATGACGTTTACATATACATCAGTACTACTAAGTAGTGTGAAATTTTTTATGCAGTTCAATTAAAAGCCAGTTCTATTAAGTCTCTTATTTAGATGTTCGAAATGGGTTTTTGGAGTGCAGTTGCGTTCAATCTTTGCTTCAGTTTACTAAGTAGATTGAAAATATTCTGAAATTTTTGAATCCACATAAGGGCCCTAAGAAAACAGACAAGAGAAGAAATAAAGGGTCTTTTTTCGAAGACCAAATCCAGTTACTTTTGAAGTAGCAGTAGTGATTGTATCAGTGATTCAGCACATGCGCATAACTCCTTCCTATTCGAGGATTCCGGTGAGCAATTCTATTGGTTCTTGCTGGGAGTAAAGCAATCTTCAACAGTGAATTAGCTTTTGTTTATGAAAAAGCTCTGCTTATGTTAGTAAGAAAAAATGAGTCTTTTACAATTAGTTTGCGATGTTCCTGACAAAGAAAAAGGGATTGGTTTCTTACTCGGAAAAATTAATAGAATTCTATTAATTTTAGCGAGTTGGATTGACTAGAGTTCTGATATCTTCTTGAGCGAGCGTAGCGAGTGGAAACACATAGCACGTATGACCATAATGCTTAATAAATATAAAATATCCAAAAAGAGAGAGAGAGAAAAAGGAATAAAATATGTGTTTTTACCAATATCGTTGTTTATGGTGTCCTTCATAACCTGCAATCAGTTAACTTTAATGCTTAATAACGTTTTTTATAGTTGAGTAAACTGATTTTGATCATATTAACCTTTTAATTAATAAATATTGCTTGCCATTATCTAATATGAAATATAACATTAGATGAGGAGTCCAGTAGTAATACATAACCAGCAAACAACCTATTAGCTAATCAGTAAGCTTATCAGCTAAATTTAATAATATTTTAAAAATAATTTAACCTTTTATTTAATAAACTATTTATTTTGTTGCTTGTTAGTTTATTAAATTACATTATTTTTAATAGTCACACATATTTTCTAAAGGATGCAAAAGAACTAAAATGTATTTAAAAAGTTAATAGTTTACATTTTATAGATATTTTAAAACTTACGTTCTCTATTTATTTATTTTACATATTAAACTTTTATTTATTTACTTATTTATTTATATATATATATATATATATATATAATATTCTCAGAAAAGATATTTCTTTACTAAAGTCTGACTTTTGTGTATCAATAATGGAATCTTACCCATACTTTTGCAAACAGATATTCGTTTTATATATTTGACGCAATTCTGAAAATTAGTCTTAATGGTATTTTTCAATTACAGGGGCCACCTCTCTTGTCATGTATCCGAAATAAAGCCAAGCTCCTTAACAGATAATCAAGAACGAGTGTTATGCAAACTTACTACATTGCTTAGGCGATGAACTGAAGAATAAAATGCCACATTAGGTGACAGATAAAGATTTGTTACTAGCAAACCACAACAGTTCACATATCTGTTATCATGATGGGTAAAATCATCAAACAAAAGTTTGAATTCCTTCCTCGTCTACCCTACTTGTCAGATTTAACCGCCACGGATTATTTTGTTTCATAACGAAAATAAATGAAAACGGGTTTCTCACTAAAAGAAAACTTTTTCTACCTTCATAACATAGAGCATTGTAATAGAGTAAATAATTTAAGAATACAAAACTTAAGTTACCTTAACAAGTTTTGAACCCATTGTAGAATTGATTGTAACTGTTGTAAAACAGATAATCTGAATAAAACATATAAAAATGTATTCCATCTTGAAGCCAGTAACGACAAATTAAACTTGACTACTGTTTTATCACATTTGCAAATCAATTATGTTATCAAAATCAAAACAACTGTTCAAACAATATGATTGATGAGGTGTCATTTCAACTTGACCTTGGAGGAAAGAAACTATTGAATTTAAGTAAGTCACAAGTTTACTTGTAAAAAAACAAACAAAAAAACTTTAAAAATTCGCAAAACCATAAATATCTGTGACAGAATTACGCAACTGTTGTCACTTTTTTGAGTAACTAGTCTATTGAAGCCTCTACATCCATATACACGTAGTTAAAACCATTGAAAGCACACAGGTTAGAGCAAGAACACAGTGCATCATCATCTATACATATTTGATCACTGAACAGTTCTCTGTTGTAGAATAGTTGCCCATCAGGTTGGGCAAGACATTTCTGCAAAACTATGATGAAAAACTTAATTTTCAAGTCATTTCCGTTAACATCTATAACTAACGCAATAATAACTAACTTATACTGTTATGCCATTTAGGATAGAAATATAATATAATCCATGCAGCTTACACATGTTATTTACTATAAATATAAAATAATTGAATGAAGGATTTTTTTATCAAGCATTGGTTTCACAATTCTCATACCAAACCATATTAAGCTGCACTCAGCAAACACAAAAAAATAATAGTTGCTAAGAAGCAAAAAAAGTTTAATAATATTTAATAAGGGGGATAAGAAGAAAAGGTTTTATTTTGTGACAGAAGAGTGTATTTAGTTAAAGAACTTTGAACATCTAAGCTGCGCCTAATAGGTTTAAATATTAGTTTTTAAATGAAGAGATTCTTTTATATATATATATATATATATATATATATATATATATATATATATATATATATATATTATATATATATGTATATTATATATATATATATATATATATATATATATATATATATATATATATATATATATACAAAGCATCATTTAAAATTGAATACTAAGTAAAATGAATCAATATGAGTAAAACCATTAAATTATCTAAGGGTGCATTTTCATCTGATAGTTATTGCAGGATTTTCATGTCAGACAGAAACTAATGTAAACTTCAATTTATATCTGAGATAAATACTCCCATCACGAACAATAAGGGCGCGTTTACATCTGTCACTTCTCACAGCAATCTGGTGTCTTATTAATCACTTATCTCAAGTGTCGGATATAATAATTACGATAATTATCTATCACACACCCGAGATATATTTTCTGCAAGAAGTGTCAAATGTAAACACACTCTTAGGAAATGACAAAGACATTAATAAATCCATAATTCCAAAAAATATTCAGCTTATAATAAAAGCCAATAAAGTTGGTTTTGAAGTATCAAAAATATCAACCCATTAATATATCTATGGTAATTATAATTATGTCTTTAAAGATATAAATAGCATTTGTTCTTCAGTAAATTGAGATTAAAATTTAAATTTAAAGATTTATATATTTATCATTAATTCACAAAGCAAACAATGTTAGAAAGCAAGAAGAAATATTATCTTCCTTCTAAGAAAGCATTTATGTAATAATATCTAAGGAGTAATGTTGAAATACAGAAAATTAATAAATTAAAACGTTAGAAATTATAGATAGGCTTAAACATTATTACTTTTGCGTTATGAAAAAAACTAAAAGATAAGAATAAACGATTTCCAGATTTAATATTAATAAATTTAATAGGAAATAAGGATAGAAAAATAATAAACATATATTTACTTTTGGTGATGTTTTCAAAAAATAATAAAATGTAATCCAAAATAACGTCAACAAGAAAAAGAATATGACCAGTCTAACTCTTAAACATTTTAAGACAAACATAATTAACAATAACGTATTAAACGCTGTAAATCAGTGTAACAAAAGAAGGCAAATAAAATGAAATTTGACGCCATCATTAACTTCAAAGAGCATATGATAATACAAACAGGCCATGCAAAAAGAATTGAGAAGTAGATACAATACCTCAAAATACTCATTCCAAACAATGGAATACAAATTTGTATGACGTCATTAGATTGGAGTTACCTGTATCATATCACTTTTTAATTCTATTTTATTCCTTGCCAAAAAATAAGCATTTCAAATTCATTACTATCTTGGACAGCATATATCCATAGATAATAAGGTAGCATGCTAAATAAGAAAGTGTAAAGAATATGTATTGACCAAACCTGCTGCGGAAAATTTGTTGCGGCAATTTTAGCGATTCATTGAGTAAAATAACTTATTCGAAGAATCAATGTTCAATAAAAGATTTAAATAACATTGAAAAATAAGTAGAATAAGAATCATCTTTTATAATTAAATATACGGTATGAAAGTAATGTTATATTTTTGACTACAGTGTAAAAAAGACCTTGTTCAGTTTTTGTTTAACGGCGTATATACAATCAGGTTATCTACAGGTTGCCACCCTTTTATAATGCCAACAGCACGTGGTCGGTCATCTATTCAGGTACTGGCCACACCCAACGTTGCGTAACTTTGCTGATCCTGGTTCATATCCGTAAAGCGGCCCCTACACGGTCAGTAATAATGACATTACCTTATCAAAATGACAGTAATAATGATAGTGTAAGGTGGACAAAGTTGGAATGACGAACAGTAATGATGTGAATCCGGAATTTCTGATCTCGGCTTCATCATTACTGAAAGTGGAGGGGATACTGTCATTAGTAATGATGGTGTAGGGAGCGCTACATCATTAATCCGTCATTACTCAGTCTATCTCGAGCTGTAACTAGGTGAAACAGATGTAAAGGTTAAACTAGATTGAGTAGAAAGGGCAACAAATAAGATGAATTGAAATGTATGACTCTACTTTGGTAACATTATAGTTATAAAATAGTTATAAAAGTAATATATATATATATATATATATATATATATATATATATATCAAAGTAAGGAATCCGCATTAAGTCTAATTAAAATATATCATAGAATAAAATGTATATAAAGTCATCTATAAGGTACCAACAACTTTTCACATTCGTTACTTTTCATTTGTATCGACGATATAAGATAGGTTGAAAGTGCTTTATTTTTTATATAGACTTTAGAAAATAATGTTGACGTGATTCTTTTACTAATTCATTTGTCTTATAGAGTAGATTAGAAGAAAATATAATCGTTACACTATCATTTATATTCTGTCAAATATATTCAAAAATATGCTTACGTTTTCAGGCAAACTAGTATTATACATTTTTTTTACGCCAAAAATAATAGCAAACCCTAACGTGGTGAATAATATTGAAAACAAAAAATAATGATTTTTCCCAGTCTGGAAGAGAATAAAAATTTGTAAGCGAAAAAGTAATGTGACGTTTTGAAATTCAATATCTCCCCTTGAGATAATCCGATTTTTACGTCATTCAAATCTTTCAAAAGAAGAAAGACTCCTTTTTCTAACCATATAAATGATTATTGTATTATCTCAAAAGGTACTTGCGAAAAATGGTTATCCAAATAAAAATAAAATGTAAACTTTTTGCACATAACCTCGGTCCCAGAACACTAGGAAACGCCCCGATTGGAAGGATATGTGTCATATTAAGGCCTTTACGAACGTTTCCCATGTTTTTTTGTGGCTAGTGTCGCAATTATAGCTACACAGGCGACTTTGCGAGGATCCATTATTAACAAAACGCTTCTGTCACGGAGATCACAATGCATACTGGAGAAAAGTAATGACATTAAAAATGATCCGTGGAATGACGGTGTAAGGTGTACATTGTAATGATGATATGGAGTGACGAGAGTTGAATAGTAATGACATTACTGATAATGTCATTATTACTGACCGTGCAGGGGCCGCTTAAATGTGAATATCATTATCGAGATCTTTGTTGGTATGACAAATCAGGAGCAATTTAATTTTAAAAAGGACTATACAATCTCAAAATGTTTACAAGTATTAAGTCCTGTCGTTCATTGGATGCCTGTTAATTTTAATTGTCAATAAATGTACTAAAACTATATAATTCATTTTCTGCGTTGAGGGGAGAGTAGATATGAGGTGAGTAATCAAGATACGAGCCTAGTTTTATGTTCTTCAAAAAAGCCTACAGTTTTATCATCCTTTAATATAAAACATCCCCACTCATATTTACGTATTACTCAGTCACATATTTCGAATTCAAAATCTGCTGACTTCGCATATATCCCAGCTCTGTGTATACAGGGTGTATCGCAAATAGATGAAAATACTCGAGGTGGTGAACCTAGACATTAAATGTAGTTAAAATCTTGTTTTTTTTTTTTTTTTTTTTTTTTTGTGGGAAATCCCACATTTTCTCTATTTGAACACATTTTGTTGAAATTAGCGCACCATTACATTTTTGAACAGACCATTAAGTTTGCTTAAAGGCTAATGCACTTTCCATGCTCACAAGTGTACACAGTTTTATTACTTTTCCAACGGTTAGACTCGGAACATCGATTATCTCAGACCGGAATTGAGAGTCAAGGAGATTGTGGGGTAAACCCTCCTCCAGGGTAGACCTGGAAAATAGTCCAGGACCTAGAGGAGGTTGCCAACCTAATGGTGAAGATTCTGAAGATGCCTAAAGCACAGGATCACCCGTGCGTTGGAGAAGACCACATGCTGCCCGAGGTGTCCCGGCATTGGAAGGAACATATAAAAGTCTCTGGTGTGCGGCAGCAGTGGTGGTATAGAATCGAAAACAGTAGGTGTGTTGGCTGTCTTCCAGAAAAAGACATATATTGGGAATTAACATTAAGCGATACGCCGCCATGCGGAAAATTTCGGAACTAGTGAGAACGATATACGTGCATTGTTTACACATGTAAAGCTATTGTGTTGTTCGTGTTTTTCTTGCTATTTAATAATTTCCCAACTGTTTTATGACAAATTTGTCTTCTTAAAGACAACATGAACCTTTCCCTTTCACAAAGTAATTATTTTTAAACAATATATGTGGTAGTGAAATAATTCACTATATATGAGGTAGTGAAATAATTCACATTTATGCAACCTTCACTCTTGTGTGAATATAAACAGCTTGCAACCCATTTTACCTGAATTTGATTTAATTTCTGAAATTCACTTCTAGAAATTCAGAAGGTATAGATATTGATGAACAAAAGTATGTACTAAGGAACTTCTTTGGCTATCTAGAAGCCTTAAGGAATTCCAGGTGCATAGTTGAAGGTGAAGCAATTGTGAATGCACATCCATTACCTAAATACATGTGGTATTTTGGAGAAGACCAACCAATCTATCAAGTTGTTTGCACTTTGTTTCACAAGTTTAATTAGGAATGGCTATATTAAATTTAAATGAGTGTACTACTTCATATTTGATTCATATGACTCCAGTTTCATAAATATTACGGCGCCTTTTGATAAAGTATGTTTATATAATTTAATTACAACCTTAATAAGTAGGTAAATGAAATGGTGCATGTAATATGTGAAATAGAGTTTCAAAAAAATTTTGAAACATTTTCTCAATTTTCAAGTTGTTCATGATTTGTTGGTGTTCAATAATATGCAATATTTATTATAAAATAAATTTATTGTATTCAAATCTGTTCACAATGGTATAAAATTATATTTACATCAGTTATAATTTGCAAATAATGTAAGCAATAATTAAAATTTGTGATCAGAAACGATTTAAAACAAAAAAAAATTAATGGTGCATGTAATATGTGAAAAAAAAGATTTTGAAGTATTTTTTTCAATTTTCAAATTGTTCATGATCAATAATATGCAATACTTATTATAAAATACATTAATTGTATTCAAAGCTATTCACAATGGTATGAAATAATATTTACCTCACTTTTGCTTATCCATCACAATAAAAACAACTCACAATTACTCACTGTTAGTCCAATATTCTTACATATTTCAGTACACAAATAAACACTAATATTAACGTAAAACAACTGCGGAAACACTTGTTATCAGCAATCACTATGTAAAAAATGTCACAGGTATACCTATGTATACCTCCATTTTGACAACGACAGTGGCGCCGCCATCGGTAATGTTAATTCCCAATAGGCAAGGAAAAGGACATATAATGTTACAATAGGAACATGGAATATTTGTACGTTTCCTTGTGATATTAGAGGAGATACATAAATACAAAATAGACATTCTTAGTCTTTGGAAGTACGCCTTGACAAAGGATTCCATTTAGGCGTTAGGCCAGGGAGGAAGGCTAAGGAAGGAGTAGGTCTGACTATGAATGTAACTCTGTGCAGAAAGGAGAAGACTGAGAACCTATTAACTCAAGAATAATAACAGCAAACTTAATGGCCGGCGAATGCTATATACGTATCAAACGTTCCATTACTCGATATATTCGAGGGAGCTAGCAAGGTAGAGGACTCTGGAATCTGTGTAAGAAACCCAAAAGGGCAGAAAATAAACAGAGCCTCTGTCCCGGCTGTCCCTGTGCTGAGTTCAATTGAGACTCTGCATTAGAACCTGTGGTTTACAGAATCTTCACTGTCTATGCCTATTTTTTCCGCCAGACCGGGATCTAGGCCATTAGCCTTATAAAATGGTAGCAGCCAAAATTTTTATTTTGCAACAAAAATTTGGTGTACGACATTTCCATATCAGAAGAAAATGAGCAACTAAAGATGCCCAGGAATGGGGGTTCCACAAAATTTGAAGGTACTTACGTACTAGTTGCACCGGGTTAAAGAGAGGTGGGTCTCGTTCAGTGATTTGGATCATGAAATGAGAACTCATAATTTTTTTTTAAATGGGAAACATCATTTTTTTTTAGCATAAATATGATTGAGCGGTGACTAAACTAAAAAAAAAAAAAAATTCACAAAAAAGTGTCCGCTGGCGTTCTCTCATGCGCAGTTGCCATGTACGAAGAAGATGGCTTTATGTTATACAGTACATTGCACAGGTTTATCGGGTGAACGTAGCGTTACAAAAAATTATCACAAAAATGTGCCCGCTGACGTTCGTGCATGCGCGGTAGCCATTTACGAAAAATAAGACTGTATGTTAAACAGTACATTACAAAGGTTTGTCGGTGGGACCTAAAACATATTTATGTTCCTGAATTTGAACAGAAGGCTCTAAACGATTTTTTATTTATTTTTATTTGATATTAAAAACAAAACATAATATATGCATTGTGTGGTTTAATTTACAATATGGAAAGATCATTTATTAATATTATCAACAAGATACAATTTTGATATAACCTTGAGCGAGCGGAAACTCATAGTAATTATGCCATTAACATAAGTGCTACTGGTATCCTAGGATATATAACATTAGCACTTATGTTAATTATACAATTGCTATGCGTTTCTGCTCGCTCAAGGTTATATCGAAACTCTAGTCAATCCAACTCGTTGGTAATATACAGTAGGCAAAAAAAAAAGTTTTTGCACACCTACTTTTTTTGTCGTAATATAAAGTATGGGCACATTTTAGTTTTTTTAATATAAATTACAAAATATAAAAATAAAAAAAGTAGAACAGCACAAACATTTATTTCAAAAAAATACATGGGAAATTGTTATAATTAATTTTATCATTTTTTACTGCAAAAAAAGTATTTGCACACTTTGATTCTTGTGATACATATGTACGTATTTATTTAATTTTTTATTTTAATATTTTGTGTGCATACCATTGACACATACAACAGCATCCAAACGTCTAGTCATTGATTTTACAAGTCTTTGTGTGAAATCCACTGATAAATGATTCCAGGACTCAAGTGATAAAATTATCTGCCTCATGTGTTCCTGGCCTTTTATTGATGTCTGACGCACTTTTCTGTTCAAAATATGCCACAGGTTCTCTATAGGGTTGAGGTCCGGTGAATGAGGTGGTGTGATCAGCCGTCTACGGGCATTGTAGAGGAGCCATTCTTTTGTAATATTAGCTGTGTGTTTAGCGTCATTATCTTGCAGGAAGTAAAAGGTATCTTGAAGCCCTAATTTTGCAGCACTCGCTGCCAGGTTACCCCTAAACACCTCCATATAGGACCGGCCTGTCATCGTACTTTCAATCACATGCAAATTGCCAGGCCCATTGTAAGCCATACAGCCCCAAAACATTATATATCCTCCACCGTGCTTAACCGTACTTGAAATATTTTGTTTTTTAAAAGCTGTATTTTTTCTTAGCCATATAGTGGTAACACTTGCTGGCATGAAAACATCAAAATTACTCTCATCAGAAAAAATAACCTGCTTCCAAAAGTCTAGAGGTTTGTCTTTTATTGTTGTGCGAATTCTAGTCTTTCCTTTCGGTTAATTTCACTGATGAATGGCTTTTTTAAAGGTCGCCTACCTCGTACGCAGGGCCGCCACATGGGAGGGACAACCGGGTACAGTTGTCCCGGGCCCGGGCACCGTGTGGGCCCGGGCCGATCCTCGCTAATTGGGAAAAAAGTACCGAAAGTGACCTTTGCAGCACCGATTGTCGGCTTTTATTCTCATTTTGCTCAAAACTCAAGATGAAAATAATTTTAAAATCCCCGAAGTCCTATAAAAAAAAAAGTACTAGAATTTTCATTCCGGCTCTGAGAAGTGGGGGC